>VWZF01006634.1:846529-998081 GCA_013396755.1 Sclerurus mexicanus
CGGAGCTGAGCTGAGCTGACCTGGAAGCAGACGGGCGGCGGGGAGGGAGCAGGTGACAGGCAGCGGGGGGGGAGGAGGGATGGGTGGCGGAGAGCAGAGACAATGACACCAGGCCACGTCTGGCGCTGGTGGCCCTTCGGGGCCGGGAGGAAGGCTCGAGAGGGGCGGGACGGCCCGGGAGATGTGCCAGGGAGAACCTGAGCCGAGTCGTTCCCGGTGGAGAAGCAGCTGACGAGGAAGGGGGCTTCCCTCTTGCGTGGCAGAGCTGGAGCAGCCACGGAAGAGCACAGAGTTGTTAGGATTGGAAGGGACCTCTGGAAGTCGTGTAGTCCAACCCCCACGTTGATGGATTCCCAGGATGCGGGGCCGTTTGCCTGCTTCGGGCTGAAGGAGGGGTGTTGGGTTTGTAGTGCAGCTGCGTCAGCACCACTTCGTCTGGGAGGTACCGCTGTGGATGGTACAGAGCACATGTGCGCATCCAGAAACAGGCAGTGTGAAAGAACAGCTCGGGCTTCGCGATTCTGACGTGATGAGTACAGGCAGGGCTTGAGCCTCTGTGGCAAGAAATTGACACGTTTACTGAAAGATTTCTGGAGAAAGACCTGTTTTGTTTAAATAATACATAAGTGGGTTGTGCCCCTCCCTTTCTGGTGTAATTGTTTCTGGGTTTGAAAATAATTATCTCTACTTTGTACAGTAGTGTTTGTTGAAATGGATTTGTTTGAAGAGATAACATTAAGCTGAAACTTGTTTGTTTTCAAAATGAATGTAAGTCATTTAATGCTGCTCTTTTGTCATTCTGTTAATTTGTCTTTTTTTTCTTTGTCTGTGAAAGACCCTGACAGATGGAGGGGCAGAAATAACCATAGATCAGCTATTTATTTCTTAAAAATTGAAATTGATCAGGAAGAGTTTTTCCCTTACATTTTTCATTTATCACTAGAATGGTTAACAATAATCTTATGATTTATGCAGATGGGATTAAACTGGTAACCCTTTGGCCCTTCTATTGACATTGGACAGTGCATTCAAGTTAGAAATACAAAAGAGAAATGTTTTTTTTATTGTTAAACTGCATTTTTATCCAGTCTGCGTGTCAGCCATAGAATTAGACACTGATATTAATCTTGTTTCTGCTGTACTTTATTTCAGTAGCTTGATCTGTTTTAAGTATCATCCAGATCCCTCCAAGTATGGCTCCATTGTTTTATGCAGATTATAAAGCAAGCCTGCTAGATTGTACAGTCTGCATCTCATGTCTTGTAAACTGAGACGCCCCGCAAGCACACATCTCAGGGATTTTTATCCTACAGCTTCATTGAAACCTTCTCCCATGGATCTGATGCTGTGATTGGGGCCTTAATAGGAAAACAATGCAATGTGGGTATAAAAGCCACTAAAGCTGGAAAGAATAAATACAAGGTTATGTGTATTACCTAAGTATGTAGAAGAGCTTCATGAACTTGAGAAATATCAGACGTGATGTTAATTAACACAATCCCACAGAAATAATTTTTTCTTTGGTTGTGGCACAGCTAAATATAGTTGGTCATTGTAAATGTAGTGTGGTCCATTGTCTAGTTTTGTGTGTAATAGACTAATTCAGAAGTGGCAGTATGTAACTCTTGAGTAGAGTAGTGCTCATATCTATAAAAAGCTTTTCAGAAGAAAATATGCATCATCCCTATTTTGCACGTGAGGCAACTGGCTGTGAAAGCTGAGCTGCGATTTTCATAGCAGTATTGGAAATAGAATGCATGTGTTGTGCTCTCTCCATCTAGCTCCTCATCTGTTGGGGACTGCTCTTCAACTGGACGCTTTTTTGCCACCTTAAGCAAGGTGTGCAGACTTCTTATTCCTGAGAAATTGCTTTATTATGGAGAACAACATTAATGATAAAACATCGGTAAAATAGTAATTTAGAATTTACAATTTTCTTGGATTTTTTTTTTCAACGATTGTTAAATAAAAAGGTAGCTTTTAAAAATCATGGCAGTAATTACACATCCCCAAATCAACATTTTTTTTTTCCAGTCTGAATATTTAATTGATTGGTCTTCACTGAAATTACCTGATTAATACTGAACTCTGCCGTTAAGATCTCACTTTTTTCCAACTGCATGAACTGTAGTAAAGTGTTGCTTATTATTAGTAGGTCAGATATTCCAGCTACTAGTTGTCACAAATCAAGGGTCTTTTTAATTTAATTTTTTAAGATATTTTTTCTAAATCCACTATTTACATTGTTTTGCGTTGTTTGTATGAGACGAAATGCAGTTGAAGTATTTGAGAAAAAAGCAACCAATGACCAGAAATACTGTATTTCTGTACAACAGGCAAATTGCAGCTCTGCTTTTTAGATTGAGGAGCATTATTTTAAGACTCTTTAATAATACTCCTTTATCATTTTTAATCCCCATATATTTTCTTATAAATCTGTGCTGTTGCACCTAATTACTTTAGGATTGTACATAACTTATTTTTGGTTTGCAAGTTCTTAGGAAGAAAAAGCCTACAACGTTCCTGGTATACGTTACTGTGGCAGTCTGACCTCTAAACAGGTGTTAAGATGAGGTCCTTCTAGTATGATAATTTTTCTGGTCTACTAGAAGGTAAAAAGGCAAAATATGAATTAAGTATTGCAATCTGAATTATAGATGTTCTTTGTCTCTAACAGGGATGAAATTAAGCCTGATGCTTACAGTATCCTGTATTTGATGCTTCACCAGGTTGTATCTGGGTTAGTACAGAACAGTTAACTCTGAGATTAATGTATTTTTTCATGTAACATTGTCCTTTCCGGAAGTTATGCTCTCTGTGTAGAAAACAGAACATTTCTTTAGTCACCTAGTGAAATACAGCTGATTTAGAACTTCATACTGTTTACTTGCATAGCAACAGCTCTTAATCTTTGTAAGGAATGAGTTTATCCTTAAAATTGTCCCCGTGCAAAAAGCATCAGGCAGCAAGCTGTCAGCAGGATTAGATTTAGAAGCTCCTTTCCCAGTGAGTTACCTCCATTGCTGTTTCTGTACTGGTTTTTGGCCTTATTACAGTCTAGGAAACTACTGTAAACACACTGTGTTTGCATAATCCATGAAGGGTCCTGAGGGGGGAAAATATCCTCATCTGAGTTTGGTTTTGTCTGCTTGGAAAGGTGGTTTCATAGGACCAAACTAAGCAAACTAGAATTCCCTGCTTGTATAAAAGCTGCTAGTTCAACTACAGTTTGGGAGTGAAGCAACTCTTCCATAAAAGTCCAAACTGCAAGTAATGTAAAATGATATGGATACGTACCTAGTATGTGCTTTAAAATTATAGATATGTACATAGTATTTGCATGTGCTGCTTGGAGTTCTCGAAATACCAACTGAAGAGGCCTGGAACTTAGTTTTAAAAGGTTATTCAGTGCTCCTTGGGTTGTTTATTTTAGTCTGTCATGCAAGGATCCTGGTGGATGATGTAGGTCTCATGCAGTGTGAAAATAACAGCTCCATTCAGTGTGTGCTGCCCTTGCATGCATGTGTAGGATGATGAGGCAGTGGGATGTAATTAAGGACTGAATCTTAGTTCTTCTGAAAATAGGTAACATTTGGAGTAGAACTTAACCAGAGGTGGGAAGGTTCATCTGTGTTCTTACCTGCCCAGATTTTTAAATGTCCTGGGAAAGTCTCACCTGCATACTTTTTTCTGTGTCTTCCTAGTTTCTTCTTCTTGTGTCCTTCACATATGTATACAGTCACGTATATTAGAGTAAGTTAGGTTAACAGTCAGTACTGAAGTGCATGTATGAGTTGGAAATGCAGGGTACATTGGAAAATAACCTTCCTAAACTACCCAGAACAGTTTAAAATAAGTTTTGAAGAACATTAACATGCTACTGCACTGAAATTAATTTTACTGCAGAAGCTGTGGATGAGCTAAATTTCTGTTTGTATTTTGGATAGTGCTGCTCTTTGTAGGCTGCCTTCCGTCTTTCATGAAAACTAGTTGTCCTTTTTTAGAATTCACAGGTCAGAATTTTTGGAGTCTCCTCTATGCTGAATACAGAGATTGGCATTGTAACATTGTCTGTTGTCTGAATGTGCTGTGGGCATTTATTTTCACAATATATAAGTCACTATTGTCTATACAGAATTTATTTTCTGGTTGTAATTGTTCTTCTGAAACGCTTATCTTTAAGTAGGCAAGGAGGATAAATGGAGATTTCTTGCTAGAAAAACCCAAGATGTATATTTAAAAAAAAGCCCAAACCCTGTGAAAGTTGCAGTTGTTGTTCCCTCCTCTTGCTTGCTTTTCTAAGCTTGGGCTTTAACTAGCAGGCTTTCAGCATGCTTAAGATCTCGTCTACTTTTGCCAAGGTTTAAAACTTGGCTTGGTAACAGTAAGTTTGGTTGGCCTCATAAAGTGCTTTCAGGTTGCCTTGTGCATTTGATGTGTAAGATGCTGTTTATGTTGAATTTATGGGGCTAATTTAAGAAAAGTTTTATGTAGTGGGAATTTTTATTGTTTTAAATGGAATCAGATTTTGGCTATGCAGAATGGCAGTGCTGATGAGCTTTAATCTCATTTGAGAAAGGGAATGATTGGCAGGGTGCATGCAAGACAACATTTGTAGAAAACAAGGTGGATTATATCTCGGTTGGAAAAATGTTAATGGAGAATGAGTATCAAATACTTGGTTTTTGTCTTGGAAGGGAAAAATGGTATTTCTTTTACATGTAACTTTGACTTTATCCTGAAATATATGCTCAGTCAAAGCCTTTGATGTTTTCAAAGTTTTAACATTGATTTTCACTGACTTTTAAAATTTAATCTTGAAAGACTTCAACACATCTGTGTGACACAGGACAGCTTTTAAATACCTCTGCTGTGCTGCGTATTTTAGAGCCCTACTTGGAATATTGAAGCTTAAAATGAGGAGTTGTTGCCTTGTGACCAGAATGCATCTATTGCTTGTATCTTTGCTATTTTGTGGGGTTTTGTTCTAGTTGATTTTTTTCCTGCACTCATTTCCAGTGTATTAATGCTGTAACTCATCTTTTCATTTCTTCTCTTGATTCTTGTCTCCAGTTAACCAGCGTGTTATTCACTCAGGATGACTCTGTTCTTGTGCATCACGTTCACATACAGTCGAAAAAAAATTAACTGAACTGTTGACATCAGATATACATTGCAGACCCTTTCTGGAATCCTTCAGAGAACAATTGGTATTGGGATAGTAGTTAAACGTGTTAACTTGTGTAGTTTTCAGAAGGGATTGTCACATGGGTGTTTATAGAGAGGGAGCATCAGCCAGTGGTATCCTAGTCAGTCTCTATTCCCTGTTCTTGGCAAACATCCTAGCTGAAATCATGGACTTAAAAAGAGCTAGATGAGGAAGGCTTGTCTTTTTGGGGGGCACCCAGCTGTCAGTTTGAGTTTTTAATCAAGTGTTGATACTTGTGTCAGGTTGCTGATTAGTTTGTCCTTTAAACAAATGCTACCAGGAGCCTGGGAATTGAGATAAGTGAATTTCCACATGACTCTTATCCAGTTCTGCAATAGCCAGCCATAAATTGGTGACTTGAATAGGCAGGGAAAAGGAATGTCCTGTTTTCTGCATCCAGCTGGAAAACTTTCCTGCATGATGTGTAAATTGGTGGTTTGCAGGGAGAAAATACTTCAGTCAGGGAAAGGCTGCTATTGCAGTGGAGCATCATAGGCTGAAGAGAATTGGGAAACACAGCTCTGCAGATTTCAAGGAAGGAGGGGAGGTATCAAGGAAATAGTGTGGAGTAAGAATTTTGATAATTTTTGTCTGTTAAAGGAAGCAGCACTGTATTGTGTGTGTCTGAAAGCCAAAAATAATGTGATATAGCTGCACTACTCAGAAGCATACAGACCCGGAAGTATTCTGTGCCTAGTTCACTGTTAACCTGTAGTTCCTTTCCATAAGTAAATAGAAGAAGAAACTGTAGGTTACTCTTGGGCAAACCAGACCTCTAGGAAAAATCACATACATAGAAACGGTCTCCAAACAACTAGGGAAAACATAAAATGCTTCTGTGGGACTTTGTAGAAATACAATATGGTAAAAGGATAATTAAAAAAATGGTAGCTGGTGTTTCAATGGAAAACGTCAGAACCTAAAACTAAGAAAATAAAGCCCCAACTCAAATAAACAACACCTGGCCTATATATTTTAGAGATACCTTAGTGGAATGCAGGGGAATGTTAAATAAAGATCTGTTTTGAAGGATAAGGTAGATGATACCTTACTTTCCATTTTGAGCATAAATGTAAAGAGATACTAAAAATAGGCCTGTCAAGACCCAAGAGTTTGAAATACCTGGCAAAATTCTCTTATTGGTTTCTAATCAATCTTAGGACACTAAGACAATTCCAAAGGATTGAAAGACATCTGCTACTGTGCCAGCATTGTTACAAGGATGAATAGGATGATCCAAGTAATTGCTAGTATATTTGCCTAATTTTGATCCCAGCAAAAGTAGTGTAGTGACTGATACATGATGTGAGAACAAAAGTGGCAGTCAGCAAGGTATTGAGAAATACATATTACAAAAAAAAAAAAGGCAGGCCCTTTACAGTTTTAAGTTTTGCACCACATTTTAGTCTTCTGTAACTCCTGTGTTCTTCAGTTCTTAATTTTGTGTGATTAGAAGTAAAAATTGCCAAACTGGTAGAACAAGGCTTGATAACATTTCATTGGAATTGATAAATATTTAAAAATTTTGGTGTGGGGTTTTTGTTCGTTTAGTTTTGGTTTTGTTCTCCTCCCCTCTTTTTTCATGTTGCTTCTTTCCAGACTACGTCTGGTCTTAACTTTTAGATGTTGGAGATTTTGCTTGGGTTTCTTCAGGGATTTTTTGGCTTAGTGTTGTTTGCTGTTTTTCTTTAATTTGAAGTTTTATGTATTAGTAGGTGATGAGATTTCAGTTGGGAAGCAGGAGCTCTTAAAAGAACTTGAAGCCTTGAGCAAGCTGATCTCTTAGTATGATGCTGTAGTCAGGGGCAGCCTGGAAGCTTGGGTAGGGAATGTGGAGGTTATGCTAACTCTGTACCTGAGACAGCTTAGAACTGTTTTATCATGCATGGGTGGGGTTTTTGTCTTTTTTCCATGCTTTTTACATTGGAATTGCATACACGCTTTAATGGCATAACTGATTTTTTTTCTAAAATCATGAATGTATTTTAATAAGACATTTAGATAATTGTTGCTCTGGACTTTTTTCTTCTCTTTCTAAATGACTTTTATTCAGAATGTGTGACTTCTTTCCTCTCCACCCATTCCTGGTACTCTGTCTATCATGTATACTCACGTGGTATAAGATTGCATGGGTTTTGATGTTACGCCATTAATGCTTGTTTTTGTTCCAATGGATCGTGTCTGCTGTTCTGTGCTCTTCAATCTTTTTCATTTCATGTATTTTTTATGTCAGAAAAATTATATTTTAAAGATAATTGAAAAGAGTCGCCCTTGAGATAAATGAGTTTATTCAAGCTCTCTTTTCTGTCTACTCAAACACAGAGGGAGATAAGTTTCAAAAAGATGATGCATTAATAATGCAAATTCTGCACATACTGTCTTTAACACTTGCTGTTCTAATAATCTTAACAGGTTTTGTAATGTTACCCCTTCTTTTAATTTAGAAATAAAAGTGTAATTAGGTTTGTAAATATTTCATGTCAAGAGATTTTAGCCAGTGTTGGATACAGGAGTGTTTTACTGCCTTTTTTTTTAATCTTGAAGTACATGTGTGACTCCTGAGTGTCAGTTTGCATTGCAGTTAGTTGTCAGGAATGTTTGAATGACCAGCATGCTTCAATGTGGCATTGTGCAGCTTTGCAGTTTGAGAGAAGCTGGGGAGGAGATATTTTTAGACTTTGAAATTGAGATAAAGGTACTGAGGTTTACTGAGGATGCTAAATACCATTTTATACTACAGGGCTAAGCTCTCCAGTCCAGTAGTATGAGGTACACTTTCAAAGTTTCAAATATGTAAATTAAAAATAGTGTGCCACTGGTGCGATTTCTTTTTAATTTTAAAACTGTGCTACAAATTAATGCATATATATTTGGACAAAACAGCATATTTTTGATGCAGGTTGTAAGCATAAACTAGTGAGAGTGCCCCCTCAAATTAAGATATTTTTTGCAAAAGTGTGGTTCCGTTGTGTAAAACTAAGACCTCTGGATGCCTGGCAAGTGACCTTGCAGGTGCTAAAAGTGTGCATAAAGGTCTGGGTGTTACTACTGCATGGACTGAGAGTGCAGCAGTGGGCATAAAATCACAGGGTTTTTTTCTGCAACTGGGGAAAGCTGGAAAATGCAGAGTCTTAACTTGCTTCATTTGGCTGATGGACTGTGATGTTTGCAAGAATGCTGTACTGGATCTTGTGTGTATGGGGAAGTGGATAGGAATAAATTAACCTCTGGTTTCATTATTCTGAAATGAAAACAGAGGTTTAAGTAAAATTGTTAGAATAGGACAGCTGCTGCATTTGCATGAAAGTTTGAAAGCTGGATGAAGACTAAGTGTCTAAGTATGATTAAAATTAACTTCACCTGCAGTGAAATGAGACACTTAGATGTTTTCCACTTGCGATTTAAGACAAGACACTTTATTTTGTGTGATTATGTGTGCATAATTATGCATATAAATAGATCTTGAATGCCTGGAAATTTTGCTGTAAAGAGAACTAGTTTTCTTCTTTAAAATTGTACCTAACACTGTGGGGAAAACAGACGGTGATGGTCAGAAACGCTTGGAGAATCTTCAGGTTTGTATCTTATGTGCAGAAAGGAATATGAAAGGAGCTAAGTTTGACCTCCATCCCTGAGTCTTGCTTGAAACCAAATCTGCATTCACATTATTAACAGTCTTTTACTCTGAAAGAAAAGCAGTACTCGGACCATTCTGTCCTTGTTCACCTCCTTATCACATGAAAGCAGAAGCTGCTGTCTGCTTGGTTGCTGTCCAGGCCTTTCAGTGATGAACTTCAGGCAGGTGGAAGGTTCTTTGACTGCTTGTTACAGTTTATAACAACTTTTATTTAACTATGTGTCCTAAAATGCTCTTAAAGAACAAGCAGGAGAGGCAAAATCTCAGTGGAGTAGAAAGTACTAAGTAATTACTGTTAAATAGAAATTATGTTGTTAAGTAGAAGAATTTCTGTAGTCAATGCAAATACAGTTTTTCATAGTAGTTTATTATGAACTATGAATCCGGTGGATCCAGTAAATACAGAACTGAATGCCTTAAATCCTTCAGTTTGGTAAGCAGTGATAAAAGAAGCATTTCTTTGTAGCATGGTTTTGCAGCAAGGATGGAGTTAATATTATGTAGTGGTGATCTTTTTAAGTAGCTTTCCTCTTCTTATTGGCATCAGAGAAAAGAAAGAATAGCTGTCACATGAGTAGTTGTTTTAATTTATGCAGTCTGAACTTTTCTAAAAGAAGTTTCATAGATGTAAATAAAAGAACATGGAAAATTAAGGTTTCATTGTATTAATAATGTAATGCATATGTGCTGTACTGAAAGCAGCCATGCTGTAGGTTTCAAAGTACTTCAGCACTCATATTCTTACTTCTTGTGTTCTTTTGAGAGTCTTAGTCTGAGCTGTTTTCTGTATCAGAATTTAATGAAGAAATCAGGACTTTAGTGATTATTTTGAAAGCTTCATTTGAAACATCTCACATCAGGATTTCAGGTTTAAAGTTTGAGCTTTCTATTACAAATACACATTTTTGTTTAGGTGAAAATTACAAGTTTGATATGGTTGTAACCTTTTTGAGGGGTTAAACTTAAGTCCAGGCTTCTTTATTGTCCTTTTTAATGTTTCCTCTGTTAATTATGACTTGATGAATTTTATAGACACCCATTAAATTGGAGTCTGGCTATCTTCTCATAGCTGGAAAACATAATGATTGTCTTCCAATTCAGAGCTACAGCAGGAGGGAAGTGGCTTAATGCTCTTTTAATTAGAAGGTTACCAGTAGTATAATTCAAGTATAGACTTACATGTGACCTTTAAAGTTTTAGTGCTTGAAATGGATCAGAGTTTTTCATTGTCCTGTGTTTTTTTGCTTTTGAAGTTACTGTAGCGAGCAAGCTACTTAATGGGAATATGTTGTGGGGTTTTTTGCCATTTCTCAAGGTATTATGCACTTAAAAGTATCCTATATTTAAGTCTGAAATAAAACTTAGCTATTCCCAACTTTTAAATTGCCTTTTAAACTACCCATTTCCAAAAGGGAAAAAAATAATTGTACTCAGATACCTACAGCAAGGATAGAGGTTAAAAATAAAATGCACATTTTTTTCCCCCCAGTATTACAAAGAGATCTTTTAAATTGATTCTAACTCTTCTTAGAACTTAACACTGCACAAGAAGTTACTGTCCTTGGTTCTGTCTTGTCTTTGACAAATCAAGAGTTTTGATTGCTTGACAGAAAGGTAAATGAAACTCCCTCATAGACATTGAAAATGTTATAGGAAATACTTGTTCCCGTCATCAGAAGGATAATCAAAAAGCATGAATGTTCCCTTTTTGCAGGATGTAGGGAGGGCTGCTACCCATAGTTTGATCAGTTTTAACTCTGGATTTTATTTAAGAAAATAGCAGCTAAAATAACTTTGAGATAAATACGCTCACATGTCTGGCTTAGAATAATCATTATATGCCAGGATGTCTTTTATTCCATGAGTCTGTTCTGTATGTGTATTGCACTTATTAATATGTTGTATGCTTGTGTTTGTGGAGGGCACAGCAGAGGTGTAATTACTTTTCTACCTTGAGCAAACTGTGAAACTTGTATCTAATAGTAGTTTGTGGTAGCTGGTTACACTTGAAAAATTCATGGAATAAGGATGCATCATCATTGCTATGCATGTGTGCTTACTCCTGAGAAAAAATTTTTAAAGAAAAAGGAATGTTTGAAGGATCATGTTACATGACAAAGTATCACTGAAGAGGTGGGCTGTGTGAAGAGAGGACGTGCAGCTTTTGTTCCTACTGCCAAATGATCCAGAAACAAGACTGAAAAACATAATGACAGTCTTGTTCTGCAGCAGCCTCCTGTCCTTGCCAGAGTAAACACAAAGCATTAGTAAAACGTGTATTTCAGCCTTCAGTTGTCACCAACCAAGCAACTGGGCAAATAGTGCATAGTAGAAAATAACAGAGAAGTCTCAAGAAATAATTTCATCAGTAGGTGACTCTGTCAAGAACAAATGTATGCTCACTTATATATGAATGTCAGAAGTCTTTAAAAATGGTCAGCCAAGAAAATATCAGTGGGTTTAAAATGTGGATGCTGTCTTTACAGGCCAGGAATGAGGAGGGATAATTTGTGGAAAAGCCACAAAAATTCCATAGCATTAATTACCTAAGTATGATTAATTTGTTGCACTTGATTAGAAGGCTTAGTCATGGTAGGTAAATACATTCCACTACATTGACAGGTAACATTAAATTAAGATATATTGAACACTTCTTGAGTCCTTATTGAGCAGTACCCAGGAATTGGTTTAAGATATGAGAGTTGAAGAGTGATCTGTAATACCCTTCTCATCCTTTTATGCTCAAACATAGTCTTAAATTCAGCTTCATAGCAGTTCTGAAAAAAACTCACTGAAGTCCATTTTTTTTTTTAATTTTAAAAAGAGTAATACAAGATGGGGGACATTTTGAAAGGAGCAAAACGCTTAGAGCTGATTCTTCGTGACATGGTTGTTAAGTTAGTATCAGGTGTCAATAAAAGCTTGTGAAGAGCCTGTGATAAAACTGGTATGAACAAATAGCAAAGAAAACACACCCATATCTGGGCTTGTAAATGATAATAGTATCACAGAAGTATTTGGGAAATATAAAGTCCGACATTGCTGAACTCTTGATTTAATAGAGTTTCAATTTAGTAAGATTTAAATTTCATTGGTTGCTGACAAAGGAATGGGAGATGGTAAGTCTGACTAGAGTCAGTGTTTTGGTGGGTTTTTTTTAATTAAACTGCCAAGGGTATAAGGGATAAAGAAATCTTGAGATTTTCAGCCTGGCAAGTCTGAGTTCCAGCAAAGAATAAATCTCGTAGAAAACAGAATAAATGTGTTTACTGTGGTGAGGAAGAATTGGTGCAAACTTTGCAGAGGGGAATCTTGCCATTCCAAATCTGCAAGAGAGTCAATGAGTGTGTAGGTAAGTGTAAGGTAATCCAGTTTTACAGTAAACCTCAACCAGATTGCTCACCCAAGTTTTCTGAAGGTACCAAGCTGTCAAGGGTTGCATGTACTGAAGAGGTATTTCAGCTCTGTAGAGGTTTGTGGTGTTTTGGGGTGAATGGTGAGGTGACAAAGGTTGACAAATACTTAACAGCATACAAACAACTGCTAAAGCCAGCTGCTGTGCTGTACTGACCACACGTGTATGAAATGGCAGTGGTTGAGTATTGCTAAATGCAGACTGACCCATATGAGCGGAGGAGGAAACTGGTCTAAATTGTGCATGCACAAACACAGGCTCCAAGTAAGACTTTGATGTGTGGTGGTGGTGAGCACGGCATTTGAATTACTGTGAATGATTCTGTCAGAAAAAGACAAATATGAGAACAACAGAGAAAAAAAGTGAAGTTGTTACACCACATTATAAAGATACCATGTGCAGTTCTGCTCTCTGCTGCCTCCCTGAGAGACAGTGGTCTTAGAAGTGATACATTGGAAGTCAACAAGGATGATTGAAAGTATGGAATGTTTTCCAGAGGTGACCAAACAAATTATGCTTCTTGCTCCCTGGAGAGAAAAAAAGTAAGAAAGATGGTTGTGAAAGAAGTTTGTAAGGTTGTAAGTGGTACAGACATGAAGAAAGAATAATTGATTGTAATTTCTCATAATGCACATCTAGAGAGCCTCCAAGGAACCCAGCTTATTTAAGGAAAGCAAAAAAATGCTCTTTCCCGCAGCTTGTAATTACATTCATCTCAAAAGTTAAAATTGTTTGAAAAGAGATTAAATGAAAATTTAATAAGGGTTGTCAAACCTGCAGGAACAGTCTCTGTACAGGAAGAGTATAAGCCACAGATGGCTAAATGCTGGTAGGAGGAACTATTGCAGCATTTTTGCCCTGCTTTTATCATCTGCATTTACTTAAGCGTATGCTGTTGGCCACTTGTGGAAGAAAAATGCAGGCTAGATATCAAGGGTTTAGGGAAAATGGGCTGTTCTTGGATCTTTTTGTCCAATAGACTCTGATGTTTTGAGATTTTATGTCTGTGTTCCCCCATTCTTAAAGTTTCTACAAACCTTATTTAAAAACCTAGGATAAGGGTGCTCCAATTCTATTAGCATCTTTGGACACTGATTTGCTTATGTATTTCATGAAACATTCATTGTCTGTCAAGCTTTATTAGTTGCCTCCGTTCCTCATTTGAAATTTATTTTTCTGCTATGTCTGCACTTTGTGGTGAAATAGCTTCTGAGCTGGGCAGTACAAAATTTCAAAACTATGTTATTTATTTATTTATGTATTAAAATGCATGTTTGCCTTCAAAGGAAAAAGATATTTTTCTTCTTAACTAAATAGACTAGAACTACTGCATACAAATTTCTGTCTTATGACATGAAATGATGATTGAAAATACTGGTATTCTGGGAATGGCATCATTCTAACTCATCATACACTAACTCTAGAATTAAACTTTGCATGTAGGTGTAAAAAGCTGTGTTGTATCTGAAGTAGGAAGAACAGAATGCTTGTATAACACAAGGAGAGCTCAACTGTTGCAAAATATTCTCGTTTGGCAGAGCCTTAAAATTTTGGTTCTTAACCCAAGTACATAAGTGAAAGTCATCTTTGTTTCTTTGGACTTCTGTAATAATTCACGCAAATGCATCACGTTGTACACAACTGTAATACTGTTGTTAAAATATGACAGTATTGGTGCTGAGGAGAAACTGAGAAACTGGCTTTGTGACTTAAATTCATGTTATCTGTTGCTTCTGTTACTAGGTTATTAATTCTCTCATTAGAGCATAAACTCTTGAAACAGGGTTCACTTAGAGTAAGGTACCTAAGGTTAGTGGCCTTCATGTGTATCTAATCTCTTGTATTCCATAATTATTGATCAGCTCTCTACTGGCTTTGGAGAAGAATGTTTGGGCCAAGCTCTGAAGCGCACGACCGGGTCCATCTGCTGCACAGCTTTCTCAGATTGTTGCATTGACAACTTGCATTTGCAAGAGGTCGGGCAGATGTCACGCATAAAAATACACAGAGAGAAACACCATATATAAAACACTGAATCCTGGCTCGAATGCATTGTTCTGTGTTTCTAAATGTGGGTTCTATTCAATATTTGGTATACTTTTTCAGTTGTAAATGGGAATAATTAAACATAGTAATTAAATTTTATGAGTTACTCAGATACTTAAGAGACTTGTTTCTGTTAAGCCTTCTATTCATCATGCTGTTTGACTGCAAGTGAGTGCAGAAATTTCTCTCTTACAGGAATGGATATGGTGGAAGAATCCAGCAATTATATTGCAGAGGGGTGGAGTAATTTCTTTCTGTAAGGTCTTTTTTTGAGTTAGAGTGCTCGTGTTTGCCTGCTTTGAACTTAAAGGTCAAACTTAAAAGATGAGCTTCAGAGAGAAGCTAGTTGTGTCCTTTCAGATGAGTTACAAATCACAGGGTTTTGTTCTGGGTATGTTTCACTTCAGATAAGCTTTTTCAGGCAGGTGGAAATGAATTGATTCAAAACGCTTTCCCTATTTCAAATGTAATCTTGTGTCTGCAAAATTTGTTTCTGTTTCAGATATTTTTTTTTTGGCAGAAACTCACACATTTCCAAGCAGAGTATGAGGGATGTGCTTGAGTTTCTATCCTAAAAATTAGGGAAACAACCTGTTCAGTTAAAGGAGGGGGGAAGAGGAAGCCCAGCTTGATATGAAAAGGCACAACGTGTGTTACCACAAGCTCTCTTCATTTGTAAGACATGATACTACATTTCTTTCATATCTGATAGTTTTCACCAGAAGTGTCATACATAATCAGTTATGTTGCTTAAAGTTTGCAGCAGAAGAACTGAAGGGAACTTTTGACTTAGCTAAATTTCAGAGCGCAGCATCAAGCTGCTGTGATAAATGAAGAGCTATTGGTGATTCACCTTCTCCAGAACTAGCCAAGTATGTTTCACAGTCTTAAACAACAGAGTTAATGAATTCTGTGTGGCTTTGAGGAAGGGTAAACCCACCACGATTAGAGAGTGTCTGCAGTCCTACTCTTGCATGCAGTGCAAGCTACCATTTTGCTGACTGGAGCAAGTACTGAATCAAGTGAACTAATGAACATTTGAAAGAATTGATAAGAGGACTGAATGTATTGAGTTTCTCTGCAATACATGCTATTGAGAATTTCTGTCCTGATTTTCCTCTCTATTTTCTCTGTGAAGAAGATGCTGAGAAACTAATGTAGCTCATCAGTTGACTCAGGTAAACGAAAGTGGAGGTGAATCTATTAGCTTGCATGAACTAGTCTAGAGAGACTGGAGGAGTTACATATTTCAGGCCATTACGATGTATCATCCTTCAAGCTTAACCTTGCCCCTCTCCTTTAAATTTGAAACTTAATTCAATTAGTAGATTCCCAACTCCTTTTAGTGAAATTACAGGTATTTGCAAAAATTCGCACACAGAGTCCTTTGTAATGTTGGGTTGAAATGACAGAGGGGATGTAAATATAAACTCGACTTCTCTCAAGAGTTATGGTGATTATAATCCCTCTGTTACGGGATTTGTAAGTGGTAGTTAGTTTCTTTTACTTTGCTGTGTGTTTTTTAGATGGCAGTTATGATTCTTTGCAAGAGTATTTGAAAAATCAATTACTGAGGCAGAGAAGCTGCTTTTTGTGGTGGTGTTTTGTTTGTCTCCAAAGACTTGCAGTGCTTGTCTTAGTCCAGTATGTTGGTATTTTCATGAGACCTTGGTAAGAATCTTTTTGTATACTGATCTGTATACTGTTGCACTTGGTGAAATGGCTTTTTCTGTAAAATACAGATATTTGAACTTGAATAATTGTAGTATATCCTTTGATCAAATGGTTGTAGGGGATCTATCTTGTATTGGTTGTTTCTCTGCAGTATTTTGTCTTCTCATATTGTTTAGTAAAGAAATAAATTACCTCCATCAGCACGCATTCTCATGTTTCTGTGTTAAATTTCATTTTCTGTTCTTTCTGTGATTCCAGTCTGTTAAAAATTAAGAAACTGTATTTCCCTATCACTAGTAGTAATACTGGCTAAAGCATTTGTTTTCTTATTAGTTTTCTTCCCCATCCTGCCCTCAGCCACATGGTGAAACCAGGTGAAGGAACTAATATGTTTGTTTTGGTCTGTTTTTTTTAAAGTCTTTTAAGTTAAAAACTTCAACTACCTTCTTAATCCAGTGTTACTTTTCGACTGGTAAAGTCCATCTGCAATTTTACAGCAGGCATGCACAGACAGTTGTACCTGGCTTAATACAGATTGATGATGCAGTCAGGAGAAAAGCGATGTTAAGTAGCAGAAAAGCTTTTGTAGTTTAGCACATTAAACGACATAGTAAGTTTTTTTTGCTGAATAGTCTCTCTTTGTTCTGAGTAATAGTTGACTCATCTCTCTTCACAGCTTCTGCATGCTATCTACTTTCTTTAAGCAGCAAAAAATACAAAAAATTAATAAAAATAACTGGGTGAAATTAGTTTATATTGTTTTCAAAATGTGCTACCTTGCCTCCATGTGGATAGCTGTTGCTGTATTGCTGGGGCTGTAGCCTCCAGTATCAGAATTTATGCAACTCAAAAGTATTTTAATATATGACATGAGAAAAATGGGTCAGAAAAACTACACAATGTGAATATGAAGAGGAATATACAGTTGCAGGTTTACCTTCTCCTAACTCTGTTTAAAGATATAAATAGTCTGTTTCTGTTCTTCAGTTTTGATCCAAGAAAAGACACAAGTTTGAATATTGCTGAGAGTTTGCTGTAGATTAGTAAAGGATAGGGACCCATATAATATTGAGGGGAAGCAGAGGAAATTACTGCTGCAGAAAATTAGCTTTTCAGCCACATGTTGGAATATAAATGCTACTAATAATGACTACAATTCAGTTATCCTTGGTAATGTGTGACCTATTTGTGTGTCACTCCTCCTCCTCTTCTCAAGTAGTCAGTGAAGCAACTTGACAGTAGTCTCAACTTGGCTTAGCAAATAGAAGATTATTACAGAAAATCCAGTTATAAAGCCCCAGTGGATTGAATTATTCAGAATTAATTTTAAGCAAAAGGAGGCCACTAGAGTAGTTTCTGCTTTTCTGTAAGTTTGCCAGTGATTCTTAATTTGAGAATGTCGTATCTAATAAACTAAAGGAGCAGGTAGTAAGGTTGAATGAATCAAGACAGGTTGTGCATTCAAGTTTATGAAATTATGCCAGAGCTGCATATTCCCTGTGAGCAGAGCTGGAGAGAAGCTGTAGTTCTGTGTGAATGTCTGAATATGTGTGAAAAGAAAACGGAGAATAAGTGAGAAGATTACTTCACAGATAAAAATCCCAATAAAAACCATGAAACAATACTGTCTTTTGAAGTGCAGATATAAAAGTAGAGAAATACTTCCAACAGGATTTGCTACAAACCTGTAACACACCAGAAAATATGGCATGGGAAATAACGTATAATATTTCTTTATTTTATTAGCACTGTTTTCAGAGGATTAGTGTCATCTAAGGTTGAAGTAGTTCACCTGTACTAAGTTTGTATTCGTGGTGTTTGAGTTTTCACTTTGTGTGTGTATAAACATAAACAGTTCTCTATATGCTTCAAAGGTTACTACTCCATGTTTTTCAAAGATAATGAGATATGACTTAGCATTGAAGTTGATTAGATGGTTTCAGGATTCTGTAGAGCAGAATAAGGAGGATTTACACAGATTTTCATCAAAAGTTATCAGACTCAAAATACAACTGCTGTTTGTTTAGAATGCTGCTTCTTAAATAGTGTGTTCAGTCTGCTTCCTTAGTTACTCCTTTGATACCTGCAAACATGCAAATGCAACAATATAGTGTGCTGGAATGGAAAGCAAGTGAAACTTTTCAAATACACTCTTAAGGTTGTTTTGTTTGTCTGTACAAGAGTTATTTCTCATTATATAATAAGACCACAGCAGTGACTTTATTAGATCTGCACAGAGCTTTGCTCTTCCCTGTCAATGTGCCATAGCTGTAATTTTGCAGACAGAGGAAACTAGGTATAATGAAAGGTTAATTGACCCTGGCAAATATCAGCAATCATACAGATATGTAAATAAACTACAGCTGAAGGCCTGTGTGACAGTCTGGGCTCAGGAATTTTGTGAGGAGAAAAAACACTCGTGGTGCTCTACAATGGGGAGAATGTACGCATGTAAAATTCAGGCTTTGATGCTATATGTGCTTGCACTTGCATCTGTGTTTCAAGGCACTGCGTTCCAGAGGATTTGTGGGAAGGGAGGAGAGATGTCTGTGCGTCGTGGAAGGCATGATGGACAAAGCTGTTTGTAGCATTTGCAGGGGTACAGGGTGCTATCATATATATCTTTAGAATTCCATTTAAGGAACAATTTCATTTTTCACAAGGAGCGGTTTTTTCTGCAGACTACTCAAAATACTGATCATTTCAATACTGTCTTTCTGTAATGAATTTGCATACACTGCTAACAGTTTTAGGTAGGTCATCCTGATTTGATAATCTAGGGGAATTACAGTATTGTACTAAACTATTTAATTATTCTATGGTGATCTGACATCCCAGTGAGGCTTCTTAGAAAGCTTTAATTTTTTTTTTCTGTTATTTGCTTACACTGATACAGATTACTGTTGAAGATAGATGCATTAAAAGTTACTGAAAATTAATTACATTGCTACAGGTAAAAAAAGAAATGAGAGAGGAAAATTCCATAATCTGAGTTAGCCAGTTGCTCTTCTTTATACATCTTCAGCACAAGAAAACTTAGTGAAGCTGGAGTAGTTCACAATTCAGAAGCAGTGAGGTAAAGGCTCTGTGGGAGCAAGAATAGTCATCAGCTGGTAGCATGAAGAAAATCTCTCCATGTGTTCTGGGTACTGTTCGTCTCTTGGCAAATCTTCAGCTTTGCGGAAGAAGTGTAAGCAGTTTAGATGTTATCAACAATGTTTGAGTAAAAGCAGGTGCTAAAGTTGCAGCATGTATTTTTACATAAACTTGCTGGTTTTGCTTAGATGTACGGATTTGGCAGAGGCTGCTCACAGAGATGTCATTGTCTGAATGCAATGGACCTGGAGTTAAAAATGGCTGTCTGCTTCTCCAGTTCTGCTGTTTGGTCTCCTTAGACATAATTATTTTAGTTTTTTTCTGAAGTCAGTTAGTAGCTTTTGGGTATTAATGCTTCACTACTTTAGCTGAATATGCAAGAGACTTCTTGACATTGCTTGAAGCTAACAGATATCCAGAAAAGAAGTGATATCAGGTATTTATTTAAAAATATATTCTAAACCTATTTGGGGGAGAATTTACTCAGCATGATCTGTTTGGAATTTTATCTCATTGAGGGAGAAATTGTCCTGGGGACTTCCTTTATTCCTGTCAAGTTTATATGACTTTACTACTGTGAATTCCAATTTGGTAAATTGCTACCATATGTGTATTAACCTTATTACTTAGTTGGGAATGTAGTTAATTAGAGTTCTCTTTAAATAAATACAGAATTTCTAGTTTTATAAAACTTGCAGTACAGCAAACACAAGTACCTTTAGACTGCTACATTTTTGAGGGTTTCCAGATATTTTAACAATACTGACACTGTCCTTCCTCATGTTAATGATGAAAAACTTGGGGGGTTTTAATCCATTGGTTGCCACAATATTTTGTATGATATTGGAGACAGTCACTAGAATACTTGGATGTAAAAACACAAGCAAAGTCAATTTAAGCAAAGCCTTTAATGTTCTAATAGAATTTCGCTTTTTTTTTTAAATATAGATAATGATATAATTTAATTCCTCTTCACTGCATGTTTCTTGGATTTCATCCACCTGCTTTGACTTGAAAGAATTGAATTCAAATTGGTTCCTTCTCACAATAATCTTCTATGGTGTAAGTCATATGAGCTTCAAACCTTCATTGGTTTCCTTGAAGTATTTCAGCGTGTGCTGCTTTGACTGGTTCTACCTTCTGATTACCAGGATGGTTACAATGCTTTAAAATGCCAGTGCTTGCTCTCTTGAATTCATTGTGTATTTAATGCCTTTTGTTTAGTTTTGGGGGTTTTTTTCTTTGTTCGTTTTGTTTTGGTTTGAGTTGTAGTATTGTGATTATTTTAGTCATCTGCGTACCTTTTTGGCAATAAGAAGAGTTGGAAAACACAAATATTTTTTTTCAATACTAAGTGGAAGAGTAGCTTCTGCCTCTGCCCCGGTGAGCAGAGGACCACACGTATGTATTTTGGATGTAATTTTTATGAGGTAATTCTTTTTTCCATTGAGAATGTAGGATATTTCCTATCCCAAATGATTTACTTTTGGTTAAGCAAATAAACTTCTATTCTGATAGTGAATATTAGGTATTAGATGTGTAGATCCTTGTAGAATTGAGACTTACGTATGTGCTTCTCTGGCACACAAGGCCAGTTGTTTAGAATACAATATTGAGGGAGTGTAATATGCTCTTCACTTTTGCATACAATTTTGATGCAAGAATGAAAAAATAGAATGAGAGATGAAATGCTTTTAAGTGTGGGGGTTTCCATAGCATCATATTTTGTAAAATATTTTTCCATTTTATGGTAAATAGTTTGCATTTTTCCCAATAAAATGTTCTGTAAGAGTTCTTTTTCCTGTAATCTAATACACTATTTGATGTTGATACTGTAGAATCTATGTAGCATTCCTAAGGGTAACAATTTAGTTATCCCTTGCTTGATGAGAATGTTATCCTTGACTTCTGCCAAGTATAACTGTAGAATATTTATACTTTCTGTCGTATGAGAGCATATTTAAGTCATCAGAAGAAATATTACCCAAAGATGACCTAGAGGAGAGGGTCTGTTTCAGCTGTAGAGGGATGTTGGCATAGAAACCAAAGGAATAAATCAGTCATAAATGAATTTCAAATGGAAATTAGAACTACCCTTCAGTGTAGTTAAGTTTTAGATCAGGCTTTGAATTGGATTAGTGGGTTAAACAGTGAGTTGCTTCTAAGTTGGCATTTGTTCGGTGTTGTGGACCAGCATTGCCCACGGCATCTGCTTGACCTACTTGGCCCATTTTGTCCTTGCAGATTAGGTCTGACTACTGTCATTACGGAGAGGTTCGTTAATTTTATAGTTGCAAATGAGACTGGCTGGGTATGAAGTGTTAAAAGGGGAAGGAGAAAACGGGAAACTAGTTTGGGACTTTTTATAAAAAAAATATAAACAGTCTGAAGAGGGTGAGGAAAAAAGTTCAAATTACATGCTAAAATAGTGAATGAAAGCTGGAGAGGGGAGAATGGAATTATGGATACCTGTTGTGGTGGTTTACCTCTAAGCTCTGTGCAGCCTCTTGCTGGCTTGTATCAAAGAGAGAACTGGAAGGGTATAAGTGAAAAAATGTGGGTTGAGATAAAGACAAGTTAATAAGCAAAAAAAAAAAACAGGGGAGGAGGGAGAAATTACAACAAATTACAACAAAGAAAATCAAGCCCAAGAAACATGAGTGATGCAAAATAAAAACCAAAACCCACCAGGTGGCCAGTGCCCAGGCCGTGACAGGCAAACTGTACACACACAGCCTCCCCCTGCCCCAATTTTTTATTGCTGAGCACGACACCGTATGGAATGGAACATCCCTGGGATCCACTGGGATCAGCTGTCCCGACTGTATCCCCTCCCAGCTCCTTGTGCACCCACAACCTGCTTGCTAGTGGCTGGAGCATGAGAAGCTGGAAGAGGCCTTGACTCTCTGTAAGCACTGCTCAGCAGTAACTAAAACATCCCTGAGTTATCAACAGCGTTTTCAGCACAAATCCAAAACACAGCACCATACAACCTCCTCTGAAGAAAATTAGCTCTGACCTAGACAAAACCAACAACAAAGGTCGTAGATGTTTTCAGAGATTAGTTTGAAATTATGGTTGTCTGTAGAACTGTAGATGAAATGAAAAATTACATTGAAACTAATGTGCATGACTTATTTTACCTGCATGGTAAAATAATTGATGCATACTGTTGTAAAACTGCAAAATAATGCATCTTTTTGAGCTCTAGCTTCTGTGTGCAAAAGCCATATGTATTTCCATTAATTCTGTGGTAGAACTCTGTAAAGAGGTGGTCTTCTGAAGCTGCATGTGAATGTGAGAGTTCAGGGGGGATTTATTTTGTCATTTCTGCTGCACTTGATTTGAAAGTGCTAAATATTAGTACAATTAGTTCTATTTTAGGATACATAATCCTTTCAGTGCTATAGAATAACCTGAGCTGTTTTCTATAGTAGTTCTGTGTTCATGTCACAGCTAATACAGAGGAAGACCCCAAAATCTGTAGTCCTTCTCTACAGTCTTCTTCCCCTGTTTCAGCATCTTACATCCTCTTTTCCTCTTCCTTCCGAAAATGAATATGATGTTGAGATAAGTTTTTCCAGCTCTTGGATCCTCTCTGTTGTGGTTTTGGTTGTGTATTTGGAGAGAGAGAGAGAGCAAAACAAGGAAGTAGTCTGTTTTCAAGCCTGACTTAATCTTCTCTAGCTGATTTTTAGTTTTGCAGGTATTACTTTTTCCCATTTAAAAGAATGTATCAGTCAGTTCTTTTTCATTTGTCTTTAACAGATTATTTATCTAGCATGAGAATTGTTAGTTACCTTTATTATAATCTGTTTTTCTGTTGATAATACTTTTGAATTTTTCTGTGCTTCTTACTGCATGTGTTTGTACATGACCATGAAATTGTACTGTGATTAACTTGTGTTTTGGTGTGGAGAGCAGACAGAGCAATCAGACAGTGAAGAAAATCTCTGTTCTCGAGGGTAAAAGTAGTGTTCAGGTCTGCTGTCTACCACATTCATAGCAATAGTGTCATACAAGATCATTAAAAATATTTTGGTATTCTAAAAATAATTGATGTTGATCATTATAAGAACCTTTCTTTTTATTTAACAAAGGTTATAAAATCTGTACTTTCACGTTAATAGACTTAGGCAATGCAGGTTGAAATGGTAGTAACATTTAATTAGATTGACATGAATAAGTATTTTCCTTCTACTCAGTTTTGTGGATTTAGTTGGAAACCTTAAACTTGGAAGCTATTCCATTTTCTCTGTTGGTTGGTAATGTTTGTTGGACAGACTTCAGAGCATCTCAGGGAGCAGAGTTCTTGGGCGAGAATGCTGAGGTGGGAGGTAAAATAATGGAAGCTATAAAGGTGCTGGAAGGAAGGAAGAGTTTCTTCTCCTTTCTATTGGTCAGGAATTTGTCTTTAAGCAACTAAATGGATTGAATGTCATAACCTGGGACGAAAGCATACTTTGCTGAAACGTTGCTGACTATAAGTCTTTTTGTTGTTATTATTTGTTACTTATTGGAGAATACTGAATATCTGAATATGGAATTATTTTCATGTTTTGAACAGTCCTGGATAACACAGATTTGAACAACCTCTGGATTAACTGTTTCTGGGATGAGCCACTGACCTGCTAACCTGGGGCTTACTGGGGGGAAACAGGAACATCAGTCACATCAGAAATAAGATACAGATTTTAGATTGATGTGTATTCCTTTTGTTCACATTTCTTGATGTTGGGCAAGTCTATGAGTAAACATATTTGCTAGTAGTGTTTTGTGATAAAATACCAAACCTGAGAACCTGTGTTAGGTAAATGAATCGGTGTGACTGTGTGCAGTGGTAAATGAGGCACAGACAGGTGAAGTGTGCTTTCGCTGCATCGGAGGTTAGTTAGAAATACTAAATTGCTGGGGTTATTGTCAGAATGGGTCCATGCCACTAGTTTAAAGCTTATACGCAAAAATCAAAGTAAGATGTTAGGTTTAGTTGATTATGATTTTGCATGTTTGAGCAGGACTTGGTGTTAGAACAGATTTCCTGTGATGATTTCTTACGACACACATACATACATGTTCATTCTTGATCCTGTATATATTTCAAGAATGTATTCCTACAACATTGGAAAACCTAGGTTTTATGGAATTCCCTATAATTTAAGCATGTGAAATGACTAGAGAATACAGGCAAGACTACTCTTGAAATTGAAGATGTTTCCTAAAATTAGTTTCAATAATTTAAAATTATCTTGATAATGTATTCTAAAAAAAAATCACTTAATGTGTTTTTCAAAAGCATTAAAATATTAGTCCTTCTATTTTAGTGTATTTTAGAATGAAATAGATGCACTACAGACTTACTTTCCTCCCCCTTAGTCATTACTGTGGTATCTTAACACTGCCAAAGATGAGTACTGGTCATTAAGATCTCATAAGATCCAGCAATGGTGAGTTGTTTGTTTTGGGGTTTTTTTCCTGTGTAGTCTGTGCTTTGTTTTGTTTCATGTATATTCTGCATTTAACAAGCAGTATATATGTCCTTTATGGATAAATGAAAAGTTCTAGTAATATTTTTGTTTTCCTTGTTATTTCTATGTACGTGAGCTGTGAAAAGAGCTTGCCATTGTCTTGGCAGAAACATTCCAGGGATGTGGTGTTTAGCTGTCATGAGTGGGTGCAAATTTAAACATTCATTTTTGGATACAGATTTGTGAAGTAATTTTGATACAGTTTGCAATCAATGTAGGTGAAGAGAAGAAGTACTTAAGGAACAACTTGTAAACATGTGTTTTCTGTTTTATACTACTCCTGGTTTCAAATGCTTGCCTAAATAGTTTTGCTTTCCAGATTTTATGATACCATTTCTATAACTATGCCTTTGTTTCATTTTACAGAGGAAATAAAGGCTGAAACAGAAAAGCAAAGGTATGTGATAGTTCATCATATTCAGTGATAGTGCTTTGAACATGTTATAAATGTGTACCATACTTATTCTGCACTGGGAGTACAGGCTCTCTCTGAAAAGCATTTTCAACCTATTTTGGGTGGTTGGTGGGATCTGGAAATGTGCAGATAGTGCTGCTTATGTGACTGGTTGTTCTGGTGCAAGGCACAGGGCTTGCGAGTAGCAGCAGAAGATGGCTTCAAGGGAGCAGGCTGGTACTGTCTGGCCAGGGAATGTAGGAAATGGGAATCAAGGATGGAAAAAGTCCTTGTGGGTGGCACAGCAATTTCTTTCTGTGTGTTGGTGGAGGAACCTTGAAGCGGGTTCAGAGAAGGTGGAAAAAGCCTGGAATGCAGATAAAGGACTTGAACTGTGAGTAAGCAGGAGAGAAGATTGGGGTGAGGAAATGGGAATGAGCAGAGAAAACCACTGTAATTTGTAAATACAGTGTCTGAAAAGGACCTTGTTAGGGAATAGGTGTAGATTTGTGAAGGCAGTTCCTCTGTGTGTGAGGGTAGAACCAAAATCTGACATTCAGCACTCTTCTGCTACCAACAAGTAAATTTTTCAGTATTGGTAAACTGTGGAATCCATTATTAGTGTTCATGTATTCCATGGGATCTTCTTCCTCATCCAGTGTACATTCCTAAGTGTGAGTCAGGGCTATGTGGTGAGGACTGTTTATAGCACTTGTTGAAAGAATCGGATCAGTGTGTGAAACTGATGATAAAAGTGTTCTTACGACTTAAGCAGATGAATGCTGCTTGGGGATCTTCACTCTGCCCTGGAACTAAATTTCTGGTTTGGGCAAATCATTTAAACCACAGCTGTCAAAACTGGCTGCTAATGATTTCTGCTTCATCCCCTGGGTGTTTGAGCTGAGATTTACAAGTTTTGATTTGGAAAATATAAGCACTTCTAGCTGGAAGGAAACCTAGTAGCAACTTCATTTCAGAAGATGTAAAGGAAAACTTAATATCAAATACGCTGAGAAATTTAGTCTTGCAGCTTATGAAATTGGACACATAAAACTTAGTGGGTGCATCTGACTGAGACTGCTTTCTACCAGCAAAAGAAAGTCAATACCACTAGCTCATAGTAACATTGTAAAAATAAATGTAATATTTGTGTAGTGTTCAGAAAATGTTGCATCTAGCACCAGAAGACTCTCTCAAACAGAAAGTAATAATGTGGATTTATAGTAAGTTTTTCTAGAGTAGTATAAATAAAGCAGAAGTCCACATTGTGAAGCATGATAAGAAAAAAAAAATGCTTAATGTTAAATATTCAGTGAGAGATATTTGTTCTGGGTACTGAGTAAGGAAAGGTAATATCTGATCCTGTAGTTAAATACCATGCTAAAACTAATGAGAATGCTGAATTTTAATTATTTATACAAGTATGGTTCAGCCATTTCTGAACTTTGGGTGCTTAGTTTCTGTCCTGTTAATGTCCAAAGTTGTGATTTTTTGAGGGGGTAGAATGTTTGTGTCTTATCTGCCTATGTATGTTTTCTGAATAAATATTGATTTCTCCAGTGCTGTCTTTATTTTGACAGTAGCCTGTGAAGGCATTTCTGGACTTGAATATTGTGAATGGACTTCCCTATTCTTACTGTAGTGTCAAATTCTTTAGATGCAGTAGAAAATACTGTTATTCTAGGCCTTAGAATAGATAAACTTCTTAGTTTGTCAGATTATTTTCAGTTTCTTATTTCTGTAATTGAAATTTGAATACCCTAACAGGGGACCCCTAATGATGCTGTAAGTTTTCCAGTCCCTGTTCAGGTAACTAATCTCACAGTTGACCTGGAGTGGCATTGAAAAATGAATCATTTCCACCTTCCAGAAATTTTGCGTGGAAAACTGCTTCTTTTGTTGTTTCTTTTTTAAACAGAGCTGGTATTTGGTAGTGGAGGAGAATGGAATAGAGAAGTGCAGGCTGATTTATGTAACTGGTACACAGCAAATGATGCCAAAATGGTTTTCAAAATCCATTGTTTGGTACATACCTTAGCCTTTTCCTATTGCTGATATATAAAGATCAGCATATTTCAAAATTCTCATGCTTGGTACATGCCATGGTGGAAGAAAGTTTTGGGGATAGTTTCTGGTTTTACAGGCTGCTGGGGAAAAACCAAACAACAAAATATCAACAAACCAACAGAAGCAATTCACTGACATTTAGAAGAAAAGTCCTTTTAAGTTTCTCTTCTCCCTTCCCTGCTATCTCCTTCCCTTTCATGAGCAGCAGTGCAATGAGCTTACTGAGTTGCTTTTACCAGAGACAAATGTGTATCATTTTTCATGCTTAATGTTTTGCCCATTTTAAAATAGCTTTCAATTAAGAGAAGCTTCAGGCTTATGCAGTAGCTTGCTCTGGCATGGGTTCTTCATTTTCAGAATCTCATCATGGCCTCCTCCTTGTTTTGACCAATTCTGGGTTTATTTCCAGAGTACTCTTTTTAACTTAATTTTAATGGTTTCAATAGACATAATCACTAGATGAGGAAGAGTCTTGTGATAAGACATAAGCAAGAGATAACCACCCTTTCATTCCTCAGAGAGAAGCTATTATAGGAATTTCAGAGAGGTTTAAGAACATAGAGCATTCTTGTGCTTCCTCTGCAACATCTGATTGGGTGTTTTTTTCAAAAGAGCTCTGCTTCCAGCAAAACAATACAGGGCAATAAATAAAGTAGTGCATCCAACAGAAAAAAAAAAACAAACCTCTGCTTTTCTTCAGGAAAGAAATATGTAGGGATAAATTAAACTTTGAAAAGAAATGTTATTTAGTAAAAAATAGCATCTTAACACTAATTATTCACTATTAGGATTTAGGTACCCTTTCTTTTCAAGCAACCTAAACAACTAAGTCTGTTTGAATGTGGTACCAAACATCATCTCAAGGACAATCCAACTTGCTCCTTGAAAAAATGAAACTAATATATATTGAGTCGTTTAAGGCTCATTCCATGATGCATGGAACTGCAATCATTCTTTGGATTTATAATAAACTCTTAGCAGTTCATTCTTCCACTTGAAGAGCATGAAATTGAATGCATTCCTTGAAGCATCTGATCTAATTTGCAACATGCATAGGACCTGTATTTGAATATAGTTGTTCTATAAAGATCTATTTGAATTGCTGCAAGAATTTTATAATCCTTCACTACAGATTATGACATTTAGCTTTTTTTCTTAATACCGCTTATGAAGTCTTTTTAAGACAGTATAGTTTGCCTTTAATGTAAAGATATCGGTGCATGCACAAAAAAGGTCAGGAATGCTTTATACAAAGGTGATGAACTTTGCGTGAAATAAAAAAATCTGAACATCTTGCTTTGAGCCAAGGGCACACTGCACTGATACACACAAATTAGTGAAAAATGACCCATTCTTGATGATCCTTTTTTGAAAAGTGTTAATGAGCATGACCTTTCTAAAGGTACTGTAAGGTATAAAACTTCAAGAGCTCATCATTTTCTTGCTTTTGTACTGTTAGTAATTTCAGATAGTTTGCCCAAGTGAGATACACTGGTAACTACTGAGCTCTTAAACTCTGTGGTGTCACCGAAAGCAGAGATAGGGTAAAGGTTTTGGGTTTTCTGTTATGTTTTGTTCATTTGTTGTTTTGTTTTTTCCCCGAGTATGTTCAGAATTAAAGTTTTGTTACAATTTAATCTTCAAAATAGATGTACTTTCTCTAAAGTACTGAACCAAACTTGTATCATAATACAGTAGTTGAGTAGTTACTAACTTTCAGGGTCATAAAAAGTTTTGGCAAGTTGTATTTTTATTTATTCTAGTAGTAACAAACTTGACATCTCTAGATTATCATTTGATGTGGAAATTGTTCTGATTAGGTTTCCTTTCTTCCCCTCTGCTTTCACCAGTCAAGTAAGGGGAGTCTTTTCCCATTTGAGAGGAAACAAGTCTTTATGCCTTCAAACCAGCAGGGACCATTGAATATCCACTTAGTGTGCTAATGGGTCAATTTGCCTGATCCATAAAGGACACGTGAAAAGCTGTTAAGAATATTTTACATGTTACCCTTACATTAACTTCACAGAAGTTAGTCTTTCTTAATGTTAATTTTCTTGATATTTTATTTCATTCATAAACATTGTGGTGGTGGAAACTATTTGTGTGATCACTTACAGCATTCTAATATAGTCACTCTGTTTAGTCCCCCTCATGGAGAAGCAAAGTCTGGTTCAAGCACTCTTCCACCTGTGAAATCAAAGACAAGCTTCATTGAAGCCGACAAATACTTCCTGCCATTTGAGTTGGCATGCCAGTCCAAGTGCCCCAGGATTGTCAGTACATCTCTAGATTGTTTACAGGTCTGTACAAAGATGTGTTTTAACTATCAGCTTTAAATTCTGTTGCTTTGAGGGGGAATTGCATTTGTATGTAACAAATAATGTCATGAGGTTTTTATTATTTTACTTTATTGCAAGCACAAACAAATAGAATTTTTCTAACAGAAGGTGAATGTGTGCCTTATTTATTTATAGTGTATACATGTGTTTATTTGTGTATATATGTATTACTACAGTTACATGTTTGGATCAGTTTTAATATGTACAACTACTTATTTTCATGTGTTTAAATATGTGTTGAACTAACACAGCAGGTATAGCATTAGCAAATTCATTTTGGTATTTATCATTGTAGTAAAATATTTTCAATTTGAAATGTCTAGTCTCTCAAAACTCCCGAGGCTCCTGTAATGTTTTCAGAACAAATTCTGCAGCCTGGAATTTTGCCATTCACTTCTTCTGAGCAGCCCAACACAGAACTCAGTTTACAGTCACAGGCACATTTGTGCCTGGCAAGCTCTTGCACCGTGATGCTACTCTATTTTTCAGTAGGTGGACCGTGGAAATTTACAAACACTCCTATGTCTGAAGTGTTTGAAAGAGCATTTTACTAATTTTGTAATAAATTCCGCTTCTGAATATTGAAGACCTAATAAAAGAATGGGATAAAGAACACTTAAAACCAGAAGAAACACTTAAGCTACTAGCCAATCTCCTGTTTTTAAATAGAAAGCATTTGCAGCTGGTTTATCTGATATTAAAAACATTTGTGTGCTGACTACATATGAAGACTTGTGTGATGTTAGTTTTTAGAATCCTGTTTGTTTTAAAATATTGTTAACTGATGAACAAAAACGTTGATGTTAAGCTTGCTGACAAACTTTGTATTGCAGTTGCTGAGTGAAAATGGAATAAATCTGGAGGACATTTAAAAAAATGTTTTATGAGACATGGGGTAAAATGTACTGTTTTAATTATTCTGTGGGAGTTAGAGCTTTCAAGTGAATTTATTTATTGTAACAGCTTAATTTGTTAAGCTCTTATTTATGTGAGTTTTTTTCTTCTCTCCAGAAACTTATAGCATATGGGCACTTGACAGGGAATGCTCCAGACAGTACAGCTCCAGGCAAAAAATTAATTGATAGAATTATCGAGACAATATGTGGCTGTTTTCAAGGCCCTCAAACAGACGAAGGGGTTCAGCTACAAATAATAAAGGTAACATCTTTAATATCTTACGTATTTATCGTGATGACAGCAGGAAGACATTCATGACCTTGGAGTTCAAAAGCAGAAGTGTTTAATTTGTAAATGTAACAGTAATTTAAAAATATTTTCTTGGTCCTTTTTCTCTGACATGAAAACTCCCTATCCTACGCTTCTTTCCCTAATTTCTCCCACAGCATTTTGGGTGAACTTAGGGTTGTGACCTCAAGTCTTGTGCACAGACCACTTGGTGAAATTTCATTCACAGCAGACCTGTGGAGCCTCTAATTGTGTTTCCTCTAATTGTGAGGAATTACTATCAAACCATCCTGCACTCCCAGTAGGGGAAATGGTAATTAAGCAGCAGATTTTAAAATCCATTTTGGAATTGGTTGATGAAATGCAATTAGACCTGGCAGTTGGGCATTACCACCGTAGCTTTGTGCTGCTGTCATAGTCTTTTGCTTGAAGGAGGTCCAGGATTTCTTTCTATAGTTTATGTAAATGTTGCATGTGGAGTTTGTACAAATAAATGTTTCTGGGGAATCTGTTTTCTGATCACAGCCATTAATTATGGGTATTTATTGCAGGAACTTATTATGTCAAGTACTAGAAGTTAGCTACCTAGTGGAAATGGCATACCCTGCTCCTGTAACAGCAGTCTTTGAATGTCTGTGATGGTGAGCAGTAGGGAAGAATACAATTGGAGTTAGTTATGAGAAATGGAGTGTTTATTACCTCATATTCTTGTGTATATGTATCCTGAGGCCTTGGCATTTCTTGCAGGTTGTATTTACTTGTTTTACTGAGAACATAGTTTGTTCTCCTACTCCTTTTCATATCTCAAATCTTCCTTGTTCTTTGCACTCCACTTCTCCAGCAAATCCGTATTAAAAATGTTGGCTTATGCTGTGGTTTTCGAGATTTGTTGTGTTGTTTCACCCAAACATTTAAGACATTTTTCATCTTGCCAAGGGAAGCTTTTGTTGATTAAACTTTCAGTGGCTGAAACTATTATATAGTCCTCTCACTGTAGTACTGTCTCTCTGAATGCTTTCTTATTCCAGTCTTCCCTGCCTGAAGGGGCTTATCTATGAGCTGATATTCCTTCTGTCCAAGAAAAGAGTTGAGAAAGTAAATTCTTCAACAGCTGTAAAATGCATTTAAGCGTGTACATTAAATGCCTTAATTTTTTCACTGTTTAGATTTAGCTCATTGCCATGTTAGAGTGACTGGGAAAATGGAGAGCATTATTTTGACTTTGTCTCCATGTTTGTTCAGTACACTGAACACTATAAAAAACCTGAAAATTAGAAATAACCCTGCCAACGACCAGAACTTTTTACTTTGGAGGAATAATGAAACTGCTGTCAGTCCTATTCTTCTAGGTTTTGTAACTTTTCAGTTCTGAGTTGAGTGTGGACTCTACTTCTTCAGTATGATTTGAAGGATTGATCATAGGTCTTTTCAGACTCCTCTGTGGTTCTAGTGATTAGTGTGTTGTCTGGGGAATTTTAATTCCATTAGGGAGGCAGAAAGCAGGGGGGACGTGCATCTTCCACTTTCTTTTGCTGGTACTCCCAGGAGGTTATCCACAACTAAGCAACGCTCCCACAGGGCAGCTGCGTCACCAACACCACAGTGAAAGCTGAGAGCCTTGGTCACTGGGACACCTTCCTCCTTGAAATGTCTTGGTTCTACATGTGGTACGGGTGTTTCTTGCATAGCGTGTTGCCCTCAGTTAGGATCTGGGAGCCATTGCTGGGTAAGAGTTTACCTGCGGTGTTGTTTCTGAGTTACTACATGGCTTTTCAGTGGTGGAGTCATGCTAAGACAGTTCCCAACAGCCAGAGGCACTTAGATGTTCTGAAAATACCTTTCTGCTGAGTACTAAGGAAATAATTTTGCTGACACGGAGGAGTACAGTTTGTCTTTTTTTAGGTATCCAAGCTTAGAGATCTGTTCCGCTTGTTTTGATGGGGGCCAGCTTAACTTTTCTGTTCCTGTGCTTGCATCTTCTCATCTCTCTAATGCCCTTGTTCTTCATCTACAGACTCTGATGAACCAGACTGGGAAATTCGCCTTTTCCTTCCTTTCTCTTCTAGTTTAGTTCAATTTGGTGTAATTTTGATGTGAAGCCATGCAAATTTCTTGCTTAGTTGTTATGATGGGGATTGTTGTGCCAGAAAAAAGGCAAGTGATTAGACAACTGATGCAATTGAAAATGGTTTGTGCAAATTATGTTTGAAATCGGCTTCCTTGATTGAACTTTTTTGCCTAAGTAACTTAATCATCTTAATCATGTAGTAGTGTGATTTTTGTTTCCTATTAAAAGATTGTAGAAAACTTAATTTCTCCTGCTGACATTAGGCGAATCTGTGGATAATGGAATGCTTTGAGAATGGAAACAATGATGCAAGAAGTTCTACTTCTGAATATTTGTATTTTGAGGCTTAAGTTAATGGCTGGGTGTCCTTACTTAACCTGAAAATACTGTCCTGTCAGTTTGCAGTTTCATTTTTTAGAGAAGGATTATGTTTTCAGAGTTGGATATAAAATACTTCTGTCTTTGTTAATTCCTTATTAGACTCTAGTTCATTTTGAACACTTAAATTTTGAGTGGTAAAACTAAATAAAACTTTATATTCTTATATAATTTATATTCTTTATGTTATCTTCCATAGGAGAAACTTGAATATAGTCCTCTTTCTTTCATTCACAAAATTTATAATCCTTCAGTGAGTTTCATGGCTGGTAACTGACCGCATGCTTAGGAATATAGGTGATTTTTTTCTTAAACTTGATGTTTGTAGATAAAAATTATTAGTTTTAATCAGTTGCTAAGTCTTAATGATAATTAATAATTTCATTATTGCTGAAGTCTGGCATAGAATTTAGGATATAACACTGTTGATTTTAATCACTGTCTTGACTGTGAAAGCGTGCTGGAAGCAAACGCTATTTTTCTGTTTTTTCATACCCAGTGCATTTCCACAGGTCTTCAAAGTTGGTAAACCATGCTAGGTGAACTTAGATCTTTTAAAGCCATGTAAATATGTAAACAGAAGTGACTGAATAATTTGGATTGGTAAAAAGCAGAAGATCAGATTATCACTTGCTCACAAAGAGAATTGCTTGGAGAATTATATTACTGCATTTTGCATGATTTATTTTTTTTTGGTGTCACTTATATTCAGAAATTATTTATCTATGTAGCTTATTTGATGTTTGTTTTCTGGTTTAGGGACTTCAATATTCCATGTTTTTTCAAGAGTCAGTCCATAGTAACACATTATTTCATGATAAGAAAATATTGGGACTTCAAGTTAACTTAAAAAAATTATTATTGAAAATAACCATATAGCTCCCCTCAAAGAAAACAGAATTATGTGGTTCCAGTAGCTAATTAACCCTAGAGAGAAGAGTTAAGGCTACTGTGTTTTATGTACTATCTCAAGTACTCAAGAGTTTCCAGGCAACTGAATTATGAAATTAAAACAAAGTAAGCCCATGCTGATCAGATGACAGCAGTGCTGTGTTATTAAGTCTTCCACAGATAAAATGATCAGAGTTGGCTGAGAGGAAGAAAAGAGTGACCATGAGTTGAAAATTGTTCTTTCACTGTAACTGTGGTGTTAGAGTATTCAGTGGGAGAGGAATGAAAAGTCTGGAGATATGCGTAGGTGCTGGATGTTTTTAGTAGAGAATTATTGTCAGTTTAATTTCAAAATCACATTCGTTTTGCCTCATGAAGTGTGATACTTCCTGTGCTAATACACTTGTTTTACATAATAGGAAATTCACTAGGCAGACATGTTTCGGGCTAAAATTAAAAATACTGTACGTGTCACGCAAAGATATGATAATCTCTAACTCAGGAAGGGATCCTGAAGATTTTTCTCCTTTCCCAAAGCCATCCAGTGGTTGTTTATAAAAATGAACAAGCTTTATTTATAGTAACTAGGTAGCAGCACAGAAGGATCTTCCTCAAATTCAGAACAATAGGTTGTGAAGGACTGGAAGGAAAGCAAACAGTCAGGATGATAGGACAAGGTAGGACAAGGAAAGCTTGTCAGGTGTTGCTATTTTTGCAGGCTTTGTGGCAAAGCTTTTTTGGAAGAACCTGAAGTATAGTGAGGTAGCGCTAATAATGTTTTTACAAATGTTTCTTTTGCCCAAAGAATAGCAAAGGGGAGGAGTGCAGTAAAGCAGGCTTGCCTTTCCCCCCCCCTTTATTCCTCTCTCCTTAACTCACACTGAGGATACTGGATGAAAACAGATGAGCTAAGTGTGACCAGAAGGAGTGGAAACTCAGCTGTGAAAAGCCTTGAACAGCAAATCTTTACCATGATGTAAGAGAGCAACATAATGCTGTGACTCCAAAGGAGGAGCTTGCTGTTCTGACCTCTTCAGAGGCATTTTTCCATCCAGGCTTTGCCCCCGGGTCCTACACCATCCCTTGTCCTAGCATGCATTTAATACTCTGAATCTACTAAAATCACTTTTAAAACAAACAAATGAAACCCCAAACACCAGAGAACCACCTGTGGGTGTTTTTGTTCTGTTTGGCGTTTAATTGACGTGTTGCTGTTAAAATAGCACAGGTGACTTCATGTCCCAGACCTGTTGCAAAGTAAGCAGTAAGAGCGTACGGGTGAAAGGAAGGTAGAACTTTTGTTGTTCCAGGTCTTAAGGACATGTATTTTTGTATAGCAGTTTGAGATTTTGTGTAACCCTTCCTCACTGGAAACTGTTGCTCAGGTCATTGTCCCCTATTCATCTGTGTCTACTCTCTCTTCTTCCTTGCATTGGACATAGTAGCTATTTGGTTACAGAGTAAGGCTGGGGAGTAACATGAAGAAAAGTAATAAAATGAGAAAGGAAGGGTTTATCTTTCTAACGTATGAGTTGACAAAGGTTTCAGAGGAGTACTACTGCTGGTCCTGATCATAACCTGTGGCTTCTCAGTGTTAGTTTTCATGTCTATTATGGTAATGATGTACTGTTTTGTGGTACAGAATGAGGTGATGTTGTTTAGGGCATGTTGTCAAATGAAGCCCTAAATGGAAGCTACCAAGGGGAAAGAGTGTTATTCAGAAAGTAATTGTAAAATACTTCTTGTCTCGTATTTGTTCTTGTGTTTCTACTAGATGGTTGTAGTAGAGGAAGAGAAATGGCACTGAGATGTGAAGTAAGCATGACTAATAGCCTGAAGATGGCTCTAAATTAACAGGGAGATGAAAGATATTTGCAAGAGATCAAAGTTAAAAATGCTTATCAGTTTGCAAATGTGTATAGTAGTCATTAAGATTAGTCTCTAATGCCTGGGAAGGAAAGAAACCCAAAGAAGTGACTGTCAAGAGCTCTGTAGCCAAGTTGAACTTTTATAGTTAGATATCTGCAACGAGATGCCCTGTGGAAGGGCTTGATTTCTTGGTCTGCATAGATGATGTTATTCAGTGAAGTTGGATTAATACATTAAGGAGATATGTCTCTCTGTGTGTTGAAAGCATTTCTTTACCTCCACACCCCCTTATCAGGTGGTGTGAGAAAAACCAGCCTCTAGTAGTCATAGCAGGCATACTTGTTATGGGCGAAAGGCGATGAGTGATTTCAGCAATTAATTTTATTTATTGATAAAAAAATATTAACTTTATTTAGTAAAATAAAAGAAAATAAAAAAGAAAATAAAAAGGAACAGTAGGTAAACTTTATTAGGAAAATCAGTGAGTGACCGCAGCTTTAGTGACTCCAGCTCATTTGCCACATGCCCAAGTGATTTCAGCTCTGAGTGGAAGGCAGGCAAGAGGCAACAGCTCGGAAGCTGGGCGGCTTGGAGGGTCTGGGCCCTGCCAAGGCACGCACTGGCTGTATGCCAGAGCCCGTTTTTATTCACTTTTGGCTGGCTAAGCCACGCCTCTCCGAGCAAGGTAGAATTTTTACATTTCGTAGTTCTCAACAAGGTCCGCCAAATTCCTTAGGGTGGAGGGAGCATCACAGTTCCGAGGGGGGGTCCCGCTTCTGGGGTGATTATGGAGTCCCATCTGACGCTGAAGGCTCTGTAGAAATGATGTCTGTAGTAATGTCTTTGCTTCTGCTTCTTTAAGATGACTTTGTTACAGTTAGAAAGTGATGGGGGAACTCAGACACCCTGCTGTGTGTTGCTGCAGATCCGAGCTGGCTTACATTTCACAGAAAACTGCTGGCTTAGTGTTCACCTGATACTCAGCACTAGGCTTTGACTGTAGTAATGTGAGAAAAATCACTGGATACACCTTTAAACGGAACATGGGGGTATAGATAGTCTTTGGGGAACAGGGGACAGCTAAGAAATCAAACTGAAAAGCCATGCCAGGGTTTGCAGACACGGTGGGTTGGGGGAAATGTAGCACAGCCACCTACCACAAAGGGGAAGAAGGCTTCTCCCTCTTTGTTTCTATGTGATAAGGAAAACTTTCCGTGGGGCTTTTACTTTGTCCTTGTGGGTTGGGGGTACAGGGGGGTCTCTTACTTCAGGAAAAGGGACCCGGCCACAGGGGTGGGGAGCGGGTTTTTCCCAAGCTAAGTGGGGTTACAGGAGCCAAGAAGTAGTTTTGATCTCGGCAGGGAGACAGAAATTAGCATGCTTTTAACTTTAGGGTGTTTAAACACACAGATTCTCAGTGAATGTAAGTTCTGAGGAAACAGAGCCAAGATAGGGAAACAGAGGTTATTAAACTAGAGCCCCCATCAGAAGCTGGGATTGTTTTACGTTTAAAAAAGTTTTAGAAAACTTTTAAAATGAACTCAGAAAGGTTTTTAAATAGCAAGCTAAAGAAAGGAAAAAGTGAAAAGGAATATTGCTCTGTAAGGAATAAGGGGGTGTAATGAAGGGGACTGGTGAATATCAAAAGAGACAAGATAAGGTTTTAAAAGAAACAGATCTGATGTTGTCCTCTTAAATCTTACAACTTTGCTTGATTCAGTGAGGAAAGGACAAGTTAAGGTTTAAATCTATCAACTAGGTTTTTTTTTAGCAAGGGACAACTTTGCTGGGTTTAATGTTATCTTGAGAGATAAGAAGTTAGATTCTCTTCTTTCTGGGCAATTAACAAGGAGATACAAAGACTTTTTTTAAGTGTTAATGCAAACAGTTTTTAAGCAAACCAGCTTCTACATTCAGACAAATAAAATAATAAAATATTCCCTTGGTTTTGATCAGTAAATTAACAAATTTCATCCATAACATACTGAAGAAAATGAGGAAATTCAGGCTGTTAAACGAATTAAAACCAAAGATCACAGTCCATCTGTGTAGCCTTGTCCCCTTTCTCTACTAACTGGCACTGCCTCCTATTATTAAAAGTTAGAGGGAAAAAAAAAACCTCGTAAGACTTTACTGAACTGAGATGGAAGTTAAAATTGGACTTTCAGATATCAGGTTTTTAATCATCTGAATTTAACAAGGAGGCAGAAAGCAACACAAAGCAGTAACTTTATGAATGACATAGCTAGAACAAAAGAGATGGAGGTGTGATCCCCCTGCACCTTTTCATTAGTGTCCTAGGCTGCAAGAGACCTTATCTTCCAAGTGAGAAGCTGCAAGTGGTTGTTAAATTGGTGTATTAAGAGTGTATATGTGTATGTCAGTAGTATCATTTGTACTGAGTGAAAGAAATATTAACTAAATAATACTTACTGTATAGGGCCCAGATAGTAGTGCTTTGGAAAAAATAGCTGTTTATGCCTGAGATCCACTTGTTCAGCTTGTTTTCAAGAATTACTGATTTTATTTTTTTAAGGGTTTGAGTGAACAATGGATACTATTTGTTCACTTCTTGGTGCCTTGTGTGTAGAGAAGTGCTGACAATGTTAGCAAGAGACATGAGGTGTGGCTAGATGAGCAAATTGCCCAACACTTGAAATAACTTTTTAAAATTTATCACAGCTGAAAACAAGAGGAGGAGCATTCCAATGCTTCTAGGTCTTTCTTACTTAGTCTGAATGTCCCACTAAATCATAACTCTGTCAAAGTTTTTAATGCATAAAGTTACCTTCTACTGGAGGACAGTGAACAGTATGAACATGTGCACTGTTATGGACCAAGCTCTTTCCCTTTCTTTCCATTCTTCAGTATGCATCTCTGCCAGTGTTGTCATGCTCTGCCCTCTGCTTTTGGCTGCCTCTATTTGTGACCTTTAATCCAGTCTGCCTCACATAAAAATAATGTATTTCTTACCCCTATGTTACCTGATCTTTTAGAGGCTTATGTGCATTTCTTTTTAAAAGAGAAGATATTAGCTCAAATGGGAAGAAAAAACCCAAATTTCTATAGAGAGGGCAACACAGCATTCTAGCATCTGCCCAAAAAGGGTTTTTATAAAAGGCAGTTGTCCCTGTATAGCTGCCTGATCTCATACTCAGTCTGTGTTCATAACATGTACATTTATACCCTGACTTGCTTTCCAGATTTTAACAGGTGGTCTGTTCATGTTTGTGTCTAGAAAATTCTAGGATGGCTTCTATTAACTATCTTTCTGATGGCTCCATTGGTTACTTCTTGCTGTTACATTCTATGAAACATGTACTTCCTAGATATGTTGATTAAAAACACTCTCAGCTTAGTATAACGGGTATATACGATGTTCTGACATTGCTACAAGAGTACATGGGAAAACATAATTCAATTGCAGTTCAAGATATGTATTTAGAGATATTTTAGAGGTAATCCAATTTTAATTTTGATAATTTGCAAACTTTTTGATTGATAAGAAAGGTTTTGACTGCAAAATATATATATGTGTATATGTGTTTCTTTATTTAGGCTTTGCTCACTGCAGTAACGTCTCAACACATAGAAATCCATGAAGGAACAGTGCTACAGGCTGTGAGAACATGTTACAATATCTACCTAGCAAGCAAAAATCTTATAAATCAAACCACAGCCAAGGCCACTCTAACACAAATGCTGAATGTCATTTTTGCACGTATGGAAAATCAAGCAGTGAGTATCTCAGTGTCTTTATTTAGAAACTAGCTCTTGAAAGCAAACCAACTTAAGAGGTTTCTTTTGTTATTATTAAAATTTTTGGCTTTTCTAACTTAGGTACTTTGGGGGAAAAGAGAATCTGGTATCTTATGTTCTTCTTCCTGCATATTACACTCTACAATAATTTCAAAATGCTTTTTTTGGTGGTGGTGTATAGGTTTTAAACTTTTTATAGTGACCCTCTAAATGGATGTATTCAGTTGCAACCCTCCCCAAACAAAAAAAGTCTCTTCAGTCATTTACATTTTTTAAACATTTACTTATGTCACTGAAATTGCTATGGTGAATTGTCAGCAGGGACTTCCAACATATGCCCTGTGCCTTCTACTGCTGACAGTAAAGATCAATAAGGCAAAATAATTGTCCTAATTTCTACTCTAAACGAAATAAAACAACGCCTAAACCCCACATAAGCAAAAAACCACATGTCCAAATTTGAGAACAGGTTGAATTCCTAGCTGCTTCTAGAAGTAATTCTGCTGTATTACTGCAAACTCCTAAGTTTGTAGTACTTTCTTACTTACCCTCCAGAAGCAACTGTGTATTGGTATATGGTGCCATCACAGTTGCAGCTTTATGAGAGATTGTATTTATGATACTTCATATCAAGGGCCTTGCAACACCTGAATGCTTTGGGAAATAAGTTACTGTCCTTTTATACAAGTTAATTAGAAGAGGATTATTACTATTATTCTACACTGGAAGTCTTCATTTTTGTCAGACTAAAGTCTAGTCTTGATAAGCAGTCCTACTTGTTTTGCACATCAGGCAGTTATTTATGATATCTAACTAATACTAGAAGGAATTGTTTGACCTGTAGTTAGAAAGGTAGTATCTTCATGAGGCTCTGCAGCACTCCAAAAGATGCATAGAAAGCTTTCAGTAAAAGAGGAATAAAGGTCTGAGATCATAATACCCAAAATAACAGTATAAAAAGTTACAAGGCTTTTGGTAAACACTAGACTCTGCAGGGATAGAAAGCCAGTTCTTAGAGCATCACCTCAAAGGACGTCCTGCTTTGGTTTGACTTTAATGCATGTTGTCTTAATGCATTAGAAAACTGACTGAAATTCTTCCCTTTCCAGGGGATTCCGGATCAAGGGACAACAAAAAAAATATGCTTTGATGTTCCTCCATGCATTCCTTGTTTATTGTCATATCTACTCCCAAAATTCCTTATAGGGCAGGCAGGCAACTCTTGGTGTTGTCCTATGTGTAGTGTAGTCATCCCTCTTCAACAGTGAAGGTATGGTGTTAAGTGCAGTGTGCATGGTTTGGAAAGAGTCCCCTTGCAATGGATTATCTCATGATATTAAAATTATTTATAATTTAACAAAGATGCATTTTCTTAAACTGTTACACCTTTAGGAAGGTACTGTGGAAGCAATAGAGATGTCGTGTTTATAAAATAATGTATACGGCTCATTACTGTATTTTGGTAGAGAAGTTCTTGTGTGTTTGCAATGCTTTTTTAGCTTCAGGAAGCCAAACAGATGGAAAAGGAAAGACACAGGCAGCAACACCATCTACAGCAGTCTCCACTAAGCCATCATGAGCCTGAATCACCTCGGTTGAGACATATTCCAGTACAGACCGATCAGCTGTCCAAAGAACATGAAAGGGAGCTTGACCACAGCACAAATGATGTGGACAAGAACCTTCAGGAAGATATTGAGGCAGAAAATGGATCTGACATTTCTAGTGCTGAAAATGAACAGACAGAAGCTGACCAAGCCACAGCAGCAGAAAGTAATCAGTGTGTATTTCTGTTTCTTGGAGGGAGGGAAATGTGTGTAAAAAAGAAAGGCTTAGCGATTGTCTTTGTTTTCTCTCTCCCAAATCTGGAGTAAGACATGTATTTTCAAGTAGTTGACTAATATAAAATGTCTGTTGCCCTTGTTACTACTGTTAAACTTCATCTTGAGTATTCATTAGTCCTGCACTCTGTTGTAGGCCCTGCCACAAAGACTGCTCTTTGTATCTATGTAATATTGTGAAAGTTTTGGAGAATAACATCTTAAAACTATCAACTTTTCAGTGTTTAATGCATGTGAAGATACAGAATTATGTCTTTTGTTGTTAGGGGCCTGTAGATTATTTACCATTTACGAGTTGAATCCAGAATTCTTATATTCTGCAAATACCTGTTTTTGAAGCATCCAAATGCTTTTTTTAAAATGTGTACTCTCTTATTAATAGATTTTTGATTAAATTTTTTAATACTAAATGCAAGCAAAATACCTTCTTAATTTCTGAGTTTTATCATTAGTGTTTGTGTTTGTTTTTCTTAATAAAGATCTTTCTAAAGCCGATGGAGGAACAAATGATGGTGAAAGCAATGAGTGTGAAGAGAAGGCACAAGAAATTGTAGAAAGTATTGTGCAAGAAATGGTGAACATAGTAGTTGGAGGTATTACATTAATGTCTGTCTAGTCAGTAACACCTGCAGTCTGAATCTTGAGCTTAAGAATTGTTTTAACACTTTAAAGCATTTAACTGAAATATATCATTATTTTAAAATTACTTACATGCTGAAGAAGACCGTTTGTTGTCTGACCTTAGCTGTTTATTATTTAACAGTAAAATGGGCAAGATTTCATTCATTGATTTGCACTTTTTATATTGGACACTAATGTTCTTGTAAAAGGCAAAAATGGTTGGTTTGGTTTTGTTCTACATAAACACTCCTCAGACATGGACCTTCCTCTGTAGTAGCAGTGTATATCACTACGTTTTTTAACTTGTTGAAAATGGTTTATCAAATTAGTGAGTGATCTTCCCCTCACAGTACTTCTTGAATACTTGGTAGAGGGGTAGTAAAGTTATGGGAATTTTTTTTTTTATTGTAGTTTTTACTAGTGGGAATTAAGAGTATTTCCAATTTTTGTAATTCTGTAATGCCATGTACATCCTGCATTTATCAAAGTATCATTGTGATACTTTGCTTATGATTTTTTTAGTATTTAAGTGTTAGTTTTAACAGCTCTTTTAATTTTCAATCTCATGTAATATTTATTCCTAATTTTTCCATCTTTTCTGATAGATGTGGAAGGGACTGCTGAAAGTGCAGGTGGTGATGGCACGATTGTAACGTTAGAAGACGGCAGTGACAGTGAAAACATTCAGGCAAATGGAATTCCAGGGACTCCAATTTCTGTTGCTTATACACCATCTTTACCTGATGATAGATTATCTGTCTCTTCCAACGATACTCAGGTACAGGCAGTTTTAAATTAGGAAATACTGAAAAAAGTAAATGTTGCCTAACACTTATGCAGAATGTTTAATATAATTCCATAAAGTAAGTTACTGAGATGCATTTCAAGTATGAAGTCGTATTCTAAGCATTATTCTACTTTAATGTGCTATTTAAAAGAAATTTTTCTCAGTAAATTTTACATGTGATGTCTTTTTTATCCCATTGTATTTTTAACTGCCCCACGGAGTACACTGTTCCAGGTTTAGCGAACTCGGTTTCCTATTTTTGAAGTGCTCCTGAAAAATAATAAAACTAGTATTCCATATACATAGTGAAGAGTTATAGACATACCTGTGTAATTTTAGTGTGCTCTTTTCAAATGATAAATAAAAATTTCAAGACCATAGTATGACCTTACTGCAGTGATTTCAGATAAATAGTTTGATGTCTGAGAGGATTTGATTTTCATTAACAAAATAGATGTGAACATATACTCCTTCTGTTGTATCAGATATGGACTTGTGTACACTACCAACTGGCCAAGTGTTTCTTCTGTCAGAATATACTGAGTAATTAGATTTGGGAATAAAAAATTTTAAGTTTAACAAGTTAGTCACATGGTCATACAAATAGATTAACATGAAATATGTTGCTTATATACGGACGAGTAATACAAAATTGCAATAACTTAGTAATAGGGGTGTTTATTATCCCATATAAATGTTATCAAATGTATATGATGAGAGATACATAACTACTCATGTCTTATTAAAATTGCATTTGGGTCTTTTTAAACTAGTTATCTACTGAAAATGCCTGAAGGCAATTCACTGCAAATTACTCTGCTTAAACTTGACCTACCTAATTTTGTGACAGTCTTTAATTAATTCTGACTTTTTATTGAGATGGAAGTTTTTATTAGTGAGTGTGTTCATTTTAATCGGCCTGCAGAATATTTTGTTTTGTTTTAGTCTTGAGACCATAAACCCAAAGTGAATTGGTTGCCCTTAAATAATAACTTCTTGTTGCTAGGAGGTGGGGATTTCCCTACACACCCTGCTAATGCAAAATGGAATACTGAAATATGTTAACTTCTTTAGGAATCTGGAAATTCTTCAGGACCTACCCCTGGTGCTAAGTTTTCCCACATTTTACAAAAGGATGCCTTCCTTGTATTCAGGTCACTGTGTAAACTCTCCATGAAGCCCCTGTCAGATGGACCACCGGATCCAAAGTAAGTAGAATTTAAGAGTTTTCATAGTCATCTTTGCTGTCTGAAAATTAAAATAAATTATTTAAATATTTTGGTGAGTCCTGAGTTACTGAGAAAATAATGGTATGGTAAAAAGAACCCAGAAACGTTGAAAAGGTGCTTTTAAGTTTTAATGCATCTTTTGTATACTTTAGAAGTTTCTTAACAACATTTATGCTTCCTGTAAGTACATCATGTTCTTCCTAGTTGCTCTTCATAATGCTTTTCAGAAGGGTTTGTACGAAAGATCTTCAGGTATTTCTGGTGGTGGCTCACGTTGCTCTTCCTTTGAAGTAATTTCCAGGTTTGTAACCATTTCTGTTTCTGCCCCACGATTTCTTTCATCTCTTACATACTGTGTGTCCAGTGCACATCGCCAGCTCTACTTGGTCTTAGTATAAGCTCCTCACTTGGAGCTGCTACCAGTTCTGATAAATTCATGATGGAGTGTTGCGTTCTTTTGTTCAGGTTGGACACTTTTGTCAGCCTCCCTAATCCAAACACCAAAGGTTTGAAAGCAAAGCCTTTATTTGGCTGATTTTGAAAGTCTTGTGCTCTGACCAAATGATACCATGTTTTCAGTTTGGCCTAGAGAATTGTTTGTTGTAAAGCATAAAATAAATTCTCCTCTATAGTTGGGGGCCAGTATTAAGTTTGAGTGTTGGCAAAAAAGTTTGCTTTCCAATCTTGAATAGAATTTTATGCATATTTTTTTTGCACAGTAGGAGCAATAAGTAATAGTTTTCAAGAGGCCTGCTTTTTTGTTACTAGGGTCTTAAAACCTTAGTATTCAGATGACAGTCCAAGGCCTGGTATTTTTCAAAATAAAATCAGCTTTACTGTTTCAGGGTCTAGCTTTAAAGCAGGTAACTTTAAGACAGTTTAGTTTAATCACTGATGTGTGTTGTGGATTTATTAAGCTGAAAAGGTATTACATAGTGGAAAAGGTTTGAAGGTTTAGCCTAGAACCATTTTTGAGTTTTTATCTAGCAATGCACTATGGAAAGTCAGGATATTAGAGAATGAAGACCAAGGTATAAGATTTTTCCACACCCTTTTTGAGAATTGTCTTCCAGAAAATGCCGTGAAAATCTGTGGTTTTAGTTCTCTGAGACTAAAACTTTCCATTTACTAAAGGCTTTAATAGATTAATTCCCTCTGCAAAAGCAGCAATAGCTATTGAGGCACTTGGACCATCTCATCTGAATCCATGGAGTCCTTGACATAATATTAGAATTGAAGAAGCTCTTCATGTAAAACAAATCAGAGGAAGCAGCATTTAGGGCAACAAAAATTCACTGCAAATACATTTGAAGATGTCCTGTATTTGGAGAAGTGCCTAGAATTTTTTTCAGTGGTTCTGAGGCATTGATGTCTTTTTGAACTAACACAAACATGCTGTAGTTGGAAAGGGAGACATAGGGTATCTACAGCATTTTAGGGGATCTTATCTGCCTCTTTAAAAATTTTATTTCCAGTGAAATTTTTATGAAGTCTGTAATAAAATATTTTTAAATTTTAGGTAACTGGACATGGAGCTTTAGCTTAAAATCACAAGGCTGGGAGTTGAGATCAGCATTATGCTTCCTGGGAACCTGGTTAAAGTCTTTGTTTCCTTTTTCTCTGGAATAGAATAAGATGGGGGTGAAATATCTTGAGGGTTTGCTTGCTATTTTTTTTTTCCCTTAAACTGATTTTAAATTAAGTGAGCTTTACACTTCATACGGATTTGGTAAGGCCAGCATGTTAAGATTTCAGTCAGGAGCTGACACTTGCTGCAAATAGGCAATATTTAAGATTTTGTTTAGGACTGAAATTTGCCGTCTGCACACTTGCTACCCTGTGATGCAAAATCAAGCCCTTCGCATCAAAAGAGATTGCTATGTCAGGTTCCATGCAGCTGTGCAGTGCCAGAGCCAAGCAATTTCTCTAGGAACTCCTGCAGAGAGCAGTTTTGGGGCATTGACTTTGATGTGCAGCCCACGAGGAGGAATGAGAGGGACAAGTTCCTCACTCGGTTTGACTGGCTGTGTTTTCTTCTCAAAAGTGTTTTCAGAAAAAAGCCTACTGTTGGAATTACATTTTATGAGTTTTAAATGTTTGCAGATTGGTTTCCCCATACCACTTTTTTTGACAGAAATAATTGAGTTTATTTGTAACATACTTTTTATTAATTTGCATTTTTTAGCTAGACTAGAATTCCTTTTTTTTTTTCCATTAAGCTTATATTTTTGTGGTATACAGCAAATATCCAGCTACTCTGTGTGTCACATGTTGACTTGAAGCACTCCTTACTGTATCTGGGCCGTACTGGATGAAAAATTTCCTGTCATTGTTCCTCTTGTTTCATAACTGTCCTCTGTCAGTGGGCGGTTGTTTAATGAAAGCTGTGGATTGTCCTGTTGGGAAAGCCAGTCATGTCTATACCTGCCCTTCAGAAGAGCTGGAGTCTTTTTTGAGATCATCAGAAGTGGGAAGGAGCATCAGATGTCTGAGGAGGGAATGTTTTCACCCAGAATGCTTTTTATTGTGTTGTGTTCCCATAGATGCAGATTTCCTCTGTGCTTTTTGTGTGTGTGTGTGTGGTTTGGTTTTTTTCTGGCTGTTTTGTTGTGTTTGCTTTTGTTTTGGTTTGGTTTTAAAGCATAAATAGTAGCACCGTTCTGACATGAGTTCTAGCTTGCTTCAGCCTGTAAGAATAGTGATATTACTGTGGAGCCCTTGACTATGCTGCAGTTGCTTGACTTTGTGACTGCCATGCTTAAAATAGGCATGTTATGTATCTTACCTGCTCTTGGAGTGGGTTGGGGCCAGTGAGTGATAATACTGTATTTGAGAAAAGAGATTTCAGCGTTGACAGGAAGTAGTTCAAGCAGTACAGCTGTTGTTTTTATACTCCTTTAACTCTCTCTCTTTCCATGCTGGTGCAAATAGAGAAGGAGGAGGAATTTCCACTTCTTGGTAGTCAAGGTTTGATAGATGAGCTGAATATTTTAGATGAGATTTTCCGAAGCTCCATTAAAAGGGTAGAATGCTCCCTTCATCTTCTGGCTAAAAGGGCAGCGTTGCCTCCTGTTGCCGCTGTTCTGTGATGAAGAAGAGAGAGTGGATCAGTAGTAATTCTTCCTTTTCTGTGAAAAGTTATTCTTGCCTACCTTTTTGGTTGAAGGATGACCACTTCAGCAAATCAGCATCTTTTAATGACCCGTTCTACAACAGGTTATGTCAAATTTGAGTTCATTTCATTAACATTCAACGTGCGAAATAATTTTGATGTGTACTGACTTTTCGAGAGAATGTTTTATTTTTTATGACTTAGGCTGAGCTGACATGCTGCATTGTTTTATTCTAGATCTCATGAACTGCGATCAAAGATTCTTTCATTGCAGTTGCTTCTGTCCATTCTGCAAAATGCAGGACCAGTCTTCAGGACAAATGAGATGTTTATTAATGCTATAAAACAATACCTTTGTGTTGCACTGTCCAAAAATGGAGTCTCATCAGTTCCAGAAGTTTTTGAACTTTCACTTTCCATATTTCTTACCCTTCTCTCAAACTTTAAGACTCATCTAAAGATGCAGATCGAGGTATGTTACATTAATTTCTAATTAAAGAGTGGGGGATGTTAAGTGAACACTCGTTTATATTTGTTTGTTTGTAGTTCAGTCTCACATAAATTTGACTCACAGCTTTTGTGTAAGACTTGCCAGATCTTCCTTGTTTTCAAGTTTTGTGTTGGCTGTGGCATGTTGTTATTGCAGAATGATGCTGAAACTCAGAATTGAGTAGGTTTGTGGCTAAACTCAATCAACCAACGGTCAATAACATGATTAAGGAAGTTTAGCCCTGCACTGCATAGTGCAAACTAGGAAAATGAGTATGCATATGAAAATACTAGTAATATATGGTTTTGCAAAGGAATTTTAGAAGAAAAATTAATGACTTAAAAGCATTATGGATTCTCTTTGAGGTCACTCGAAGAGATCTTTCTCTAGGGAAATGCCAGCTATTTGATTATTGTAACCACTTCTCTTTATGTATATATGTATCAGAGGCTATATCAATGTATGTCCTGAATAAAATAATCTCATTTCCTCTGAATGAGTGCACACAATTTAACTCCTTGGGCCTTAAGTAGGGGAAAGTTATTGCTAAGAATACAGACTTCCTGAGTCCTGGCAGACATTGTGAATTCTCTCACTGAATCAAGATATTCTAAGTCATAAGGGAAAGCCAGACATATGTAGAGGGTTTGTTCTTGAGTTCTGCTCTTTGTGTTGTAGAGCAGCTATGTACAGAACTAATCTGTCCTTTTGAACCACATGGATACCCTCTTGTGTTGTCCCGTGTGTTAAAGATCTTAATTCTTTGGTGAATGAAGCAATAGTGCACACAGTGTACCCCTACTGCTCATTTTAGTATTTTTGTGTTTGTGGAGTCAGTGTGAATACTGAAACCTATAGATTGCCCCGTCCCTATGGAGCTTAAGTGCATGAAAAGATGCAGAGAAAAGTGGATAATGTCGCTGTTATAAAGACCTTGAATTCAGGGAATTCTTCATCTGTGAATGTCATTGTACAAGTTGGTATGGCAGCTTTGGAGGAAGAACCTTGTTCAGACAGTAGCAGGTCAGAAAGGGGTTGTGTTCTGATAACTTACAGATTATTTTGATACCTTTTGGAGGAAGCAACAATAGGAGTTCCACTATTTCACTGAGCATAGATTAGATAGCAGTGATTGAATGTGCCTTGAAAATATGACATGTTTTGAAGACTTTGAAGTCAAACTGTGTGCTCAACAAGACTGTAGTGCATGTGTGGTGTTTGGCACATCAGACAGACTGGGCTGAGCTGCTCCTCAATCACACAGCCTTCTTCCCAGAAAGTGTTGGACTTGCTGTGTGCTCACAGAGCTTACAAGTCAGTATGTAGGTGGTGAATGCACTGCAATCCGGCTTCCCTGACAGAAATTTGATGGGTTTCTATCGCTGCTATCCTTTCACAGATTCCAGACAGAACATGAAGATGTATCTGGGGATGTAGGATACCCTACACTGTTGTAGCAGGTTCTAGAATATGTTGAAATAGGACCACCACCCCATATCAGGGCTGCATTTCTTCCTTGTAAATATGAAAGCCAGAAACCTGATGTTGCCAAAGTGTCCATCTTGTACAAAGTTTGGGGGACAGAAACTTTTTCCTGGTTGTGAGTTAAGAATTCCTCTTCCTTCAGCTACTGCTCTTAAAGGTTATTCAAAAGATGTGGGTAGACAAGTAGATAACTTCACATTCAGTTTGTGTCTTGGAGCTGTAAGGAGAGCCATATGCTCTGATTTATAATATGCAAAATCTATATATTTTGGGATCGAGGCTGCATTCTTCATCTGTGTAAGAATTTTCTGGCATTTTTTAAAAGAATAGCTTCAAATTCTGTTTGAATCAACCCCTCCCTTGGCCTTTTGACTTACATATTCAGCTAAAATAGTTTGAGTTGTACCCTAGTTGTATTGTAACTGTATTTCTGAATGGGTGAATGAATAAATTTGCAGCAAATCAAGTCCTAGATATCATAGAAGATGGGATGTCATTTAGCTCTATCTACCATTGCCACCCTTTCATAACTGCGAATATTTTATTTTTAAACTCATACCCTCAGTTGACCAAATAAATAAAGAATTAGCTCTTTTCTGGTTTACTTTTCCAATATACTAGGAACAGAGTCTCAGTTCTGTGATGTGAATTGCAAAAAGTGACATAGTGATAGAGATAGCATTTTTAAATATCTGAAACGTAAATAATTAGTGTAGTTTTGAGAAGCTGTTCATTCCAAGATATGCTTGTCTGAAGGTGACACCAGAAGCTGGAAGTCAGCTCTGTCTTGGAAGCATAGAGATCTGAAGTGCTCTCTTAGTATACAGACCTCCTAGTTAATTTCTAGTTTAAATTTGGGTGTAGTTTTTATCCTTTAAAACTTTTATTGCCCTGCTCCATCAGTGACTTTTTAAAAAATTTTCTACCAGAAAAAAATAATTCTCCTGATTACAGAGAGTATATAACGTTACTGTATTTGAGTAAAAAAAAAATCAGAAAACAGCAAATATGTAACTAAGGATTGCTCATAGCATGATATTTAATAAATTTTTGTCTTTCTCTGATTACATAAAATTGTGGCTAAAATCAGTTTAGTATTAAGTATGTTTAAGCATTTGAAAGTCTTTTCATCTGTTATGTGTTGAACTCCTTAGGTTTCATAGGGATGCTTTCCTTATCTAGGAGCTAGGATTGTGCTGTTTTCTCTCTCTCTCTCTCAAGAGGCCAGTAAAATGTAACTATTGTTAGCACATTTTGCTTGAGGAAATAACTTACCAACGAAGTTGCCGCTGTTTTTCCCCAAACATGTGACTTAAAGTGCAATTAGCCTTATGCTAATTGCTAATTAGCCTGGTTAATAGCATAAAAATCTCTGCAAAAATTCTGTGCCATAAAGGAATAAATAATATTATAAACAAGAGTAGTTATATAGTTGGATATTTGCATGATGCTGTTGGAGAAAAGAAGTGGCTTGAGCCTATCAGCAGCGTTCTGGAAAAAAAATATTGGTGGGTTTGGTAGCCACAACTGATTGTGAAGCGCTGAGCTCTCACGAGTGTAGAGCCGTGATGTAATGTTGTGTAGGATGGTGATGTAATGCTGTGTAGCAGTTCACACTTTAGAGTTCAGATGCTGTCACAGCAGTTGCTGCTGCTGGGGATGAAGTGAGGAGAAGCCTGTCCTGCAGAGCATGCTTGGCTTAATTAGTCAACCTGTAGTGCTGATAGATCTGATGAGGAACTGAGAGGGGATAAAAACAACACCACCTGTACTGTTCCAAACAACAGCATCTGTACTAAAGTGGTTTCAGGGAAAACCAATCTCTCTTTAAGGGAAGAGTAGCTTTCTTATTAATAGACTTGCTGCAATTTTTATGCTGTGCCTGAGTAGTATCCTTCTTCCAGTAATCTAATACCATAGTGTGATTCTTTTGTGTCAGGATGTTTCCTTTGTAATGGAGGTCCAGTAGTTTAGATTTGCTTAAGGCTGTTTCTTATGTTTGTGCCATCTTGCAGAGAAAATCTTTTCGTGATGGGGTAATATCTCTCCTTTCAAAATCCCAAATGAATCTTTAACAGCAGTTTAGACATTTTGTTAGGCTAAGTTGTCCTTCAGGATTTGACGTCATTCCCAGTTCTTCTGGTTTTGAGTGCTCAGAATATAAACCAGATTTTTCATCTGGACAAAACTCTGGAAGTACATAAGTAATTCAAATTCCTAATTTGAATGTATCAAGCTTAAGTTATATTTCTTCCTTTCCTCCTTTTATTTTTTTCCTTAAATCCTGTACATTTAAAGTGCTATTTTCTGAATTATGTCAGCATTTTGGCATTAAAGTTAGTGACCGTGTTTATAATAGATTTTTTTTTCTCCTTCTTCCTGGAATATTTGTTAGGTTTTCTTCAAAGAAATTTTCCTCTATATCTTGGAAACTTCTACTAGCTCATTTGATCATAAGTGGATGGTTATACAAACGCTGACAAGGATATGTGCAGGTATTAAGGACGATTTGATTCTAGTTTTTGCATTTTTATCTTAAAGAATGAAACTGTACTTGCCTTTCATTGAATTACCTCATTTTTGTTCCAAGATTGACAATATCTTTTTATTTATAGATGCCCAGAGCGTAGTGGATATCTACGTGAACTATGATTGTGATTTAAATGCAGCAAATATATTTGAAAGACTGGTTAATGACTTATCAAAGATTGCTCAAGGAAGGGGTAGCCAAGAACTTGGCATGTCCAATGTTCAGGTAAACTAAACTTAATGCAGCTTCATGTTTCTTGGCACGATTGGTTGAAACTAAACTCCATTCCACTAATTAATTGTTTGTGAAATATTTTCTAGGAGTTAAGTTTGAGGAAAAAAGGGTTGGAATGCTTAGTATCAATCTTGAAGTGCATGGTCGAGTGGAGTAAGGATCAGTATGTAAATCCCAATTCTCAGACAACACTGGGTAAGACACAAGATGTTTCTTCTGGCTTAGTAAAGATGCTGCAGGAGTTCAGTATGTTCTTCCAGTATTTTGATATTGTTAGTCTTACAGATTAGTAAGGCCTCTTGCATTAAAAAAAGAGGGAGAATATTTTTTTTTTTCTTTACTAGAAATTTTGGTAAGTTTGGTATCATCGGAACAAGTTATCTCAGTTGTCTTTTCCTAACTATGAATTCCTAGAACACTACTAGACTGAAAATTACTAAACTCTCTGATTTTTGTGTTTCTAATTTTAAAAACATCTCAGAACTTGTTATGAAGCTCCCTAATTGCATCTAATTTCATAATGATTAAATTACTACTAAAGCAAGCTGGATGGAAAGCATTTTTTTACTTAATAGTAAAGAAATTACTCATTTGCTTATTATTATTATATCTATAGAACTTTGCATGTTGTAAGCAGTGAAGTAATTAGATCATTACTTGTTTTAATTCTGTTTCCATCTGACCTGAGGTGAGAATTACTAATGTTATGCTAGAATTTTTAGATTACGTGCTTAAAGTTAGTAACTTTAAAGTAACTTCTTCAGAGTGGTTAGCATGGCTGTCTTTGTGAACCGAGAGCACCAGCTCCTTGACATGCCTGAATTCTTTTAGACACTGTACTTCAAAAATTCAGAATACTGTGATTTGCTTCAGGTCAAATATTGGACTTGAAAATAAAAGATACAAGATGTAATTAGGTTTTTGAGGTGTTGAATTTTCCCCCATTGTCTACAAATTATAGTTGTAATTTAAGGCTTAAATTTCAGTATGTGATGAACTAAAAGAATTCTCCATGTTATGTTGTAATGATTTTTTATTATTAATATTTATTTTCCCAATCAAAATAAAAGCAGAATATGTATATAAAAATAAATACATCATTGAAGGTAAGCTAGTAACTTTTCAAAGCCTTCATAAAGGATTTTAAAAATAATCTGTGATGTTAGGTTTTTCTCACTGTGTGTATTTTGGATGTATGTAACCCTTTCCAATTTATAGGCCAAGAAAAACCCACAGAACAGGACAGCAGTGAAACCAAACACCCTGAGACAATTAACAGATATGGAAGCTTAAATTCCTTGGATTCTACTGCTTCATCAGGAATTGGCAGTTACAGCACACAGATGTCTGGCACTGACAACCCAGAGCAATTTGAGGTCCTAAAGCAACAAAAGGAAATAATAGAACAAGGAATTGACTTGTGAGTGCCCTTTTATCACCCCGGGAGGGTGGATTCTTTTGGAGCTATGAAGATTCCTGGGTTTTTCTTCCTTCTCCTCATAGATACTCATCTTGTGTTAGGAAAATACTCTGGATGTAACAGCACTTCCTCTGGTGAAAGAGTGCTGAATGGTGTCCGCTTTGGAGCCTGTCAACAGTGTTTTGTGTTAACCTAATTCCTCACAGCTAGAAGATGAGTACTCTGAATGTTTGTTCTTTTTTCTCCAGACCTGCTTGTCTAAAAATAAGGTTTTCATATTTGGATAAAAAGAACACTGAACTCGTGATCAGTTGAATATGACCCATTTTAATGTACATATTACTGATGAAAGTGCCTATATGCTTAAGCTGATGGTTCCTTCTGATTAATTAACTTGTCGTAATTAGAACTGGAGGATAGTGTAATTTCTCAGTGCAGTCTGACATGAATCTTCTGTGTGATTTCAGCTTTGTCACCTTAACCTCCTCAGTGAGGTGAATTTATGCAAAAATGTAAGTTTTCTGTCATGTAGTTCTGGGACCCCAAACAAACATGCCTTAGTCCTTTAGGGTTTCAATTTCTTCCAGTTACCTGGTTCCTTATCTTGTACATTTCCATTCCTACGGGCAGCTCATGGATTTCTTGATTGGTTCATAGACATCAAAATAAAAATCAACAGAGCATAATTGTTCTTTCCAAGCCAAGACTTCGCTGTCTCTGTGGAATATTTTTTTCTTCACAAGTGCCAGAGTAAATGACAGTGTTTAGCTCTCTTTACTGGGAGCTGCCTGGATGCCATGCTGGCAGTTGTGTTGCAAAGAGAAAGAGGAGGTGTTTACAGGGGAACAACAACAAAAACAAACAAACAAAACCCCCATTATCCAATGATGATGGGACTAATCATAAAGGAACAGCTCATTCCTATCTAATGCACAGTTCGATAAAGGAAATATATTTAATACACAGATTTTTCAGGACCTCATCTGAAATTATTGAGTCTTTTTACTTAAGCTGGTACAGTTTTGTGCATGGGTAAAAGGGTTAACTCTTATTCCATCCTGATCTTAATTGTACAGATTCAATAAGAAACCAAAGAGAGGGATTCAGTACCTGCAAGAACAAGGAATGCTTGGCACTACCCCAGAAGATATTGCTCAGTTCTTGCATCAAGAAGAAAGATTAGATTCAGTAAGAACACTGTTTTCCTGACAATCGTTTTTGCTCGTGCAGATGTGTTTATAGTGATTGCAAATCCCTTGATAGTGTTTTAAAAAGTGTGTAATGTTATTGTACAATGAAGAAAAGGAAACTTCCCTCTCTTCTAAAATTCGTAAGCTGCAGGAATGCATTAGAGCAATACCCTGAACTATACGCACCTGCAGTTCAGCCAAATGTAAAGGAAAACACTGACCTACTTGAGCTGACTCAAAGCTTGTACTTGGTTACTTGTGCATCTAGAAGCAACTGAGTAAATTGTATATACTTTAGTCCAGTAAGGAACTGCTATAAATATCTGTCCTTCAGAGATCGCTAAAAAATAATGTGGTGCAACAACATTAAAAATACTCTTTTCTGTTTCCCAAAGGAAAGTTATTTAATCTGGATTAGTTCTGATTTTATTTAAAGTCGCAGCTGTTGCTGGACTTGGAAGGGTCCTGCAGTATCTGGTTGAGGAGGTTGGGATTATCTGTGTTAATATTGTCATGGAAAACTTAGCTTTCTGAAAGAGCAGTCTGCACCACTGTGCTTAGTAGCCACACCCATTGGTGCCCATGCTTGCAACTGTGGCTAAAGTCACAAATTTCAGTTTTAAAACTTAGAATAAGACATCAAAACAAGTTTTTTAACCTCAGTTTACATATACGTATACAGGCATCTTGATCTGAATGCTTGTTATTTTTCACTGTATTGTGTTGCATTGACAGTGATCAGCTTGGTTGTATTTGAGTACCAGTTATTTATATTTGAACATCACTTTCACCTGTTTGAGATCTGCACCCTAGGGGTTAAAGTTTAGTAAGCTTTTCATTCCTGTAGTAGGTTTCCTAGCTACAAAAATCATTATAGCAGAGAACAATCATTGGTAATACTAACTTTGTGTTGTGCACATGTGGAGTTCATCAAGTGAAAAACTGGTATGTAGGTAAAGCCAGAGAAGGACAAATGGAGGCAGATATGTATGAGCTTGTTAAGAGTATTATGATGGAATATATGACCAAAATACTTGGCTTCAGAGAGTAGAGGAGAAGCAGGAGTATGTCTTGGTTAACTGCATACAGGCCAATCTGAGAGACATTTGACTCTGTTTTTGTTTTTTTTCCAAGCGTAAATGCATTAGTTCTCCTTTTTTGTTCTTATTTTAGACTCAGGTTGGGGAGTTCCTGGGAGACAATGATAAATTTAACAAAGAAGTCATGTATGCATATGTAGACCAACACGACTTTTCAGGAAAGGATTTTGTTTCAGCTCTGCGCATGTTTCTAGAAGGATTTCGTCTTCCAGGAGAAGCTCAAAAAATTGATCGCCTAATGGAGAAATTTGCTGCTAGATATTTAGAATGTAACCAAGGGTAAGATGTACTTTGTCTTCAAAACTTTGGAAAGTTGAGTAATTAGTAAAAAATCCTAATAAATTAAATTTGCTGTTCTTTTTCTCCCTTTTGCCTTCAGGCAAACTCTTTTTGCTAGTGCAGATACTGCATATGTTTTAGCTTACTCAATTATCATGTTGACAACAGACCTTCACAGTCCACAGGTATGTTGCTGGAATAAATATCTGTGTAATCCATAGATATGTAACTTTCAGGCTTTGTAACTGGTTGGTGTCCAATTTAACACCCATATGTGTGAAAAGTAGCTTATGGTTAGCAGTTTTATGTTTCGTGGGCTTTGAGATTTAAAAGTTACTTTGGTTAAGTATTTCTGTAAGACAGATAGTTTGGTCTATATGACAAGATAAAGCACCTTTTTTTTCTTTTGTTTTTTTGTAGTGTATGTCTAATAGATGTGTGGATCCTACCACATGTTTATGAGTGGTAGAATGTCCTCATGCACTTGTATTATTTTGTATGTTTGACAGTCTTGTCTTGCATATGTTGAATACTTAAAAATATCTTCTGAATTAGCAGGTTTGTCCTTGATGGTAACTTTTCATCTGCTGGGCAGTTTTATAGACGGCATCGTAACTGTGATGAGCTTGCCTCATTTGTTGATATTTACAATTACTTTCTGGATTTCAGGTTAAGAATAAAATGACAAAAGAACAGTATATTAAAATGAATAGAGGTATCAATGACAGTAAAGATCTCCCTGAAGAATATTTGTCTGCTATCTATGATGAAATAGCTGGAAAGAAGATTTCAATGAAAGAAACAAAAGAATTAACAATACCCACAAAATCTAGTAAACAAAGTAAGTAGTTGCGATGTTAGCTTTCTTCATAGTTTGGCTCTTCAGTTCTCCTTTTTAGAATGAGAGTTGAGTGGAGGAAACACCACTCATTTAACTCAAAATGAGGCCTGGCATCTAATTTCATACCCTTTTCCTTTTAACATAAGTGCATGATATTGCCTTCAGATCTGTGTGAAATGCAACTGCTGATTTTCATTTCCCTTTGCATCTGAATTCCTGGCGATCATGACTGTGGAGAAGGCAGGTCTTGCTGTTGAACAGTAACAGGGAAATTAGAGAGCTTTATGAAATGAGTGTTGCTGATAGGCATAGAACACACACAAGGTGGGTCTTCTATTTCTGGGAACCGTAGTGATTTCCTGCAGTAACCAGTCTGTCATCTTCAAAAATGTTGCAATATTTGGTTCGTGGGGCACTGATTTATGCACTTATAAAATTAATTATCTCTTCCACTCTCAAATACCGTAAGACATTTTTGTGCTTGGCACAGCGTGAAGATTCAGGTGTTATTCATTCTAGCTTTTCTACGGAGAACACTAAGAGAGACTTGACTTTTTCCCAACATATTTGTATACTTTTAAGTCCTCTATTAGCCTTATGAACAGATTGCTTGCAGGAAATTTGCACCTGGAAAAAAGAATCCCTCTTATTTTCAGTATTCATTCAATTAATGAAATGTTTTGTTGTAATTTTTGAAAAGCTGATTATTATATGCTACTTGGGTTTCACTGTCTTCATCAGATGGAAGTTCTGTCATGGAAATGAAAAGGTGATTAATGTAGTTCTCCCTCAGAAAAAGGATGTCCAGTTATTTTTATTGTTATTTTCTGTCCGATGGATTACAATGAACTGTCTCTTCACCTTAAGTTTAGCTTAGGGGATGTGATATTTATGCTGTTATTTGAGATGATGGAGAAGAAATCTTTGTTGTGCAAATCTTAAAATTCTATGAAGCTTTAAAAGTAGGTTGCATTTCATACGTAAGTTTGCCTTAAGTTAAATTTTACCTCTGTTGTGAAAGAAGTATCTGGCTGGTGTAGCAATTTTGAAAAGTAAAGGTAATGCAAACAGTTCATCTGAGTATTACACTTAACGAAAAATGTCAAATTATTCCTAAAGACACCACTGCTAAAGGTGCACAAATGAGAGGAAAAAAATGTGTTTACAGGTGTTGCTAGTGAGAAGCAGAGAAGACTCCTTTATAACTTGGAAATGGAACAAATGGCTAAAACAGCTAAAGCTCTTATGGAGGCAGTGAGCCACGTTCAGGCCCCTTTTACTAGTGCAACACACCTGGAGCACGTGAGACCCATGTTTAAGGTGAGATACATGTTTAATATATAGAATATCACAGTTTCTTAAACACAAAATGCTGACTTGACAAGATTTATTGAGAGTACTAAAGATATATTGATTGCTATATATTAATCATTTTGTAAGTTATTAAAATTGCTACAGAAAATAAAGGATTTTGAGCCTTCTAATCTACTTTCATTTACCTTGAAATTTAAGAAGTTGTGATGCTGATGGAAGCAGCATCTTGATACAATGGAGGCGTTATGAGGAATATGTGAAGGAGAAAAAAGGTATAAAGAGTGGTTAAAATTTTGAAATTGTATGATTTTTATTTCAGGTATAGAGGTATAGTCAAAAATCAGATTTATGAAAGTGAGAAATTACTAATTTCAGTTCATTGTTCTTACTGCTTCTAAAGGAGGTTACTTAATTGCATTGTGGGGGAGCAGTTTGTCAGAACAAACTTTCATCTGATGTTGTCTGTTGCAACTTAATATTTTAGAAAAGCTAAAACTCTCATCTAGCTTAGGGGGAGGTAGCTGGACCTGTACTAAACTATTATTCTAAACAGCTGTAATTGCTGTTGGGTAGGTACAAATATGTCTGCATCCCAAACACCTTTTCCATACCAGTGATTCAGGTTGATAGAGACAGAGTCATTCAGTAGTGTATGATGCCTCAGTGTGCTCTTGGGTATGGTCTCTATGGGCGTAACTAACTCATAGCAGTTAACCTGCCACTGAGATAAATTGTTGTACCCTTACTATGTGCTCTCATTTGTGGCCCTTTGTGAACTGCTCCAGGGAGGTAAAGTCTCTGACCACTACTGTTACAATAAATAAATGGTTCCCTGGAGGCTGTGAGGTCAAGTGGAGCTCCAGGCCCAGGCTCAAGAATCATAGAATCATTTAGGTTGAAAAAGACCTTTAAGAACTTTGAGTCCAGCTGTTACCCCAGCACTGCCAAGTCCACTGTTAGCCATGCCCCTAAGTGGCATATCTACATGTCTTTTAAATACCTCCAGTGCTGGTGACTGCACCACTTGCCTGGGCAGCCTGTTCAAACATTTTTCAACCTTTTCCGTGAAGAAATTTTTCCAAATATCCAATCTAAACCTTCCCTGGTGAAACTTGAGGTCATTTCCTCTTGTCCTGTCACGAAGAGACCAACTTCCCACCTCCTTCACCAGCTTCATTGCCTTTCTCTGGACACACTCCAACACCACAATGTCTTTCTTGTCATGAAGGGTCTAAAAGAACACAGTGCCCGAGCTGCAGCCTCACCAGTGTCGAGTCCAGGAGAACAATCACTGTGGTCGTCCTGCTGGCCACACTGTTGCTGGTACAGGCCAGGATGCCTTTGGCCTTCTTGGCCACCTGGGCACGCTGAGGATCTAGCTGTAAGATTGCTGTCCATGAGGCAAACTTCTCAATTCTTTGTCACCTTACTAATAAATGTAGTGTAGCGCTCTGTTTGTACACGGGAACACTATGTGTAGCCCTTTTAAAAGATCTACTTTCAGGGTGTCACTTGGTAGAGGTGTACTATACGTCCTCACTTGACTTCTTTAAGGCTGAAATGAAATCACCTGCAAGCAGGCATCTGTCAAATTCATTATCTATTTTTCCTTAAGATACCAGCCCTAGCACTTCCTAGCCTTTAGTATCCAGAAAGTACATTTGCAAAATCCATTTTCAAAGGAGCAAAACATGAAGCATCAGGGTAAATTAACACCCTTAACGTGTTTTGTGAAGGTGCTGAGAATTAGAAGTCTTCTTTCTTGAGGATGTTCATGAACTAATTAAAGCACTGAGGACAGTGTAGTGTGTCAAACAGAGAGCTGTCTTCTCAAAAAAGTGAGAACTGAAATTTTTAAATACTGAATTTCACATCCTTTATTCAGACTTTGAAATTTTTATTTCTGCAAAACTTTATTAATTTCTGCGTATGTCACCTATTGATGACCATGTAAAATTGATCATTATAACTGTATTTATGGATAAATTTGCTAAATTATTAAAGCAGAGCAAAACTTCATTTTATGCATCCCCCTGAGCAGCCCAGAATTGATTGTCTGGTTTTGAAGCTTAATTTTCACCCTTAATGACAAAACAATGTATTAAAAATAGCTGCATAAATCTAGTTATAAAGGATACTATATAGATCATTAGATAGTTCTCAAGAAAGTATTTCACTAGTGATTTTTAAGATTAGTTTTGGTTTCAATAGAAATGAAAAATTAGAAAGAGAAGAAACATTTCTAAACATTAAAATGATGGAATAGTTTGGATTGGAAGGGACCTTTAAAAGGTCATACAATAGGGAATTCAATCCTGGATCTAGAAATTCCTCTAATGCCATTAATATTGGGCCTCAGTTACCATTTGGTATGCGCAAGTGTTAACTGCTTTTCTGAGGTAATACATTTGGAATTGTTGGGTTAAATTAAACCAGAGCTCTGTGGTGCATCATTTTATTATGAATTTGAGTGTGAAGTCTGTGCACCTTGCTGTGCCCATTGACTCTCTATTTCATCTGGGATGACTTCAGTTTAAAATGATTTCAAAAATTGTTCCAGGTACCATGGGGTTTCCTCTCCATAACCACATGTATTTATGTCAGGTTCCCTCTGCATCTTCTGATTTTTTCTGCCTGGGGGAGAGGGAGCCCTGGGGACAGGACCTTGTAGACTCTTCCGCAGTAACTTTTATTTGAGTGTATTACACCTTCAGTCCCACCTGAGGCAAGAGAGATGGGGAACATCAGCTGTAACTTAGATACAAGGAGATGGAGGGATTAGGGCAACAAACTTAAGAGCAGAGAGATAAGGCAAGAGTCATGTCCTGTTTTTTGTTGTTGTCTTACCATAATGTTAATGGAATTAATAAAGCTTGCCCTATTTTCACTGCCTTTTTGTTTTCTGGTGTTATCAGGACAAGCTAGTCTTACTTAAGTACAGACTTTTCATCATTAAGGAATCTGTCATGTGCTGTGTTGCTTTTTTCAATAACTGTTGACTCTTTCTTTGTTTCTCAGTGTGCAAAGATAGACGTTACCGTGGGAATACCAAGGCTCCAATAGACATCTAACTGACATAGCTCTAGGGTTTGGTTTTTCCAACAATGTAAGGATAGTTGTGTGTGTTGGTTGCTGAGGAGAGTGCCAATCTGCATTACTTCTCTCCCATTCTATGTCTCATCTAACCATACTTCATACTGTTCTCTCTCTCATGTCTATCCTATTTCCTTTTTGGCAAAAGGCAGCTTCAGGGTAATGATGTGAATTAAGGATGGAATTTATACTTTAGCAAGATGTTGAAACTATAATATTCCCTTCAAGTACTGACTTAACTAAGTTGCTAATATAACACATACTTTGCATATGTTCCAGTTGGCATGGACACCTTTTCTGGCTGCATTCAGTGTGGGTCTGCAGGACTGTGATGACACCGAAGTTGCCTCTCTTTGTCTCGAGGGTATACGATGTGCCATCCGGATTGCTTGCATTTTCAACATTCAGGTAAAAAAATCTAAGATTGAGACAATACCTTGATTTATGTACCAGCAAAATGTTAGTGGGGTTCTAAGAGTCCTTGTTGCTGAAGTTATGCACTGCAGTACCCAGAGGCTGCCTCCTTCTGCCATTACTACTTCATCTAATATTTGACTGGAAGTGTAAATAAAGTGACCTTTATTTTTCCTGGTGTTTTGTGGTAAGTTTTTCCATGCCTATGTACTGAATTTTTGTTTCCCTTGAAAGTTGACTACTTTTAAGTCAAAATACTTTCTATTTAGCTTTTTTACAAAACTGTTTAGTTTTGTTGTGGTGTTTCCTAAAATGAGTCTTTCTCTCCTGTTTCACAAGTAAAATAGTATCTCGGTGAGCTGCCTTTGTGGTATTGTTCTCAACTTCAGAGAGATTGTACTAATATAAGACTTTTATAATCAGGTGCCATTTTAACAGTTATGGCACTGGGAATGTCATTGCTGATGTAATGCATGAATGCATCTTGGATTAAGCACAATGCCAAGAATTCCAGACTCTCTGGCTCCAGAGGGTAATTCTGATTAAATTTGGTCTTTTTTAGGCTTTTTTTTCTTTCCATTTAAAAATCCTTGGTAGTGAAGGTATAGTTGTGTTATTGCTGATTATTAGTTAAGAAATGGAATACTGCTCTGCTATAAGTCCATCGTAGGGATAACTGAAGAGAGGGGTAAGCAAAATTCATGTGTTTGACATTGTGTTATTTCATGTTTACATTGAAAACATATTAAAATTTTAAAAAGACCAATCAACAACCCTGCAAGACTTATTTAAGTAAAAAATGTTGCAGTATGATATGGTGGTGAATGCTTTCCTTCCTTCTCCCCTTGCACTTGTATTTGGCAAATTAGATAACTTTTTATTGCTAATGGGGGAGGTCACACTGGGACCTCTTAGAAAAATATGTACTTGAGAAAAGCCCATTTGAGATCACGTAAAGTTTCCTTCCTCTGTCTTTCCACTTAATTTCTGCACCACCACCACCTGCCCCCAAACTAAACAGATTTAAAAATTTGATTAACAAAGCCTTCCCTGGAGCCTGCAGCTGTTCAGTGAAATTCACATTGCTGTTATTTTTGTTTCTAATCTGCAAAAGTGAAACTGGTACAAATACCAGTTTCAACAGCTGCAGAGTTTAGCTCCCAGTCTTAGAGTTGTCTGCCTTGCATGTGGAGGGCAAGAACACGTTTGCTCTAAGATTCCCATGCTCCAGTTGTACCCTTCGATTGGTTTGGGCCAAACTTGAACTGGAGGTGTTCCAAGTTGCTTTTTAGTTTTCTATGCAGACTGTACTCCTTCTTTGTTTCCTATGGGAATTCTGCTTTGTTGATACCATAAAAAACTGTACTGGTTTGCTGATGGTTTCAGTACGCTACAGGCCTGTTCCATTGCACGGGGTCGTGATTAGATGATACATTATCTGACTTCAGAGGCCACATAGCTCTGGTGGTTAGAAGAAGATTGGCAGATCTGTACTTGAGCTAACTGAAGGATCTTTTCTGTTGAAATCAAGTTTTTCCTCATGTGCTTAACAACAGTGCTGGCAACTCTTCTATTTCATTGAATAAACATACAGAAATTAAGATTGGTATCTAATAACAGTTGACATCAGTTTACACATCTTTTTGGATGCTTTTGGTTTTAAGAAGATTTTCAAAGTGTACAATACAGTTTAAGATGTGCATGTTCCCCTCTAAAACCTCAATTATAGATAGTTATTATAGTTATAATTATTTATGCTTTTAATCTTAGACTGTCACACAGTCTGACTTAAACATCTGAGCCAAGATATGCATCAAAAGGATGCATTTTAATTTTTGGGTGATGGACACTGTTTAGCTGTTTTTTCTCATACTTTGGTGGCTTAGAAAAAGTGGCAGAGGTGGAATACGAGTATGAAGAACTGAAAAAATTTTCTTTGTACAGAAGATACACAGTTTGTAGCCAATAAAGCTTCATTGCTGAGTACACTTTCTTTGAAACTTCCCTTTTTCTGTGCTTAGACTTCATTTGCAATGCCTTTGCCAGCATACCCTGCAGTAGTAGTTGGATTTTATCATGGCAGACACAGTGTGTGGCTCTATGATAATACACCCCTTCTGTCATTGCCCACTGTTGTGGTGTTTGCATTTTCCCTGTGAAACAGGCAGTCTTCCTGGGATTTTTTTTTATATATTTTATATTTGTTTGTTTTGTGTGCTCAGTAATTTTTTTACTTGAAAACAGCCTTAAGTATCCAAGCAGTTAAATATATTTTGTAGTTTTCATTTCACTCATACACAACAGGAGAGTAAAATGCACGTGTGAGCTCAACTGTAATCCCCTTTTCACTGTTTTAATTGGTTCATATGAGATCTGAGGAGTTTCCTTTGTGGTTTATAGAACAACATAAAAATCGGGAAACTACATGTGGAACATTTTTTCTTTTGTGAGATATATTTCATCTGTCTAGATTATGGTCTCTTGCTGTTTACCCACCCGTGGCACTTACCTCAGAAGATTCTGAGGAGCTCCAAACGATGGGGATTAAATCAAATATGTTTTGAGCAGTTCTGTGGAATTTGCAAAGCATGCCTTTTTAGATACATTATGTAGATTCTGTTGGCAGAAAAATCCTACAACTTGAGTTGTAGGCAGCATTTTCAGAGTAGGTCCGAGTATAGTACAAGAATATTAAAAGCTTAGCTAAGTAGCCACTTTTATTTTGAAACAGCATCCAGGGTCCAGAAAAAGCCCTCCCAAAAGACCAAACCAGAAACCTAACAACAGCCTATGTGTTTTCTGCTGTCAGACATTATGCTTCATGAATAGAAGGAACCTGGGTTTATGCCACAGCTTATTGTAGAGCATGAGGTATTTTCATTGTGCTTTGGAAATTCAGTTCTAGGAGGAGAAAGGTAAATGGTATAGTTGATGGAATCACACACATACTGTACTAAGAGCAAGAAACAGAGAAAATACTTATGAGACTTTTGGTTTTTTGCTTCCCATTTGTAGCTTGAAAGAGATGCCTATGTTCAAGCATTAGCAAGATTTACGTTACTTACAGTGAGTTCTGGTATTACTGAAATGAAGCAGAAGAATATTGACACCATTAAAACTCTCATCACGGTGGCTCATACAGATGGAAACTACTTAGGAAATTCCTGGCATGAGGTAAAAGCTGTTTGTACTTACACTGTAAGAAAGCATGTTTATGGATTTTGAATATGGTGGTGTACTTGTTTGTGCATAAATACAGTGGTTTTTAGGGAAGTGCCAAGTATATACTTTTGTGCATATGCTATGCAGCCAATTAAAGTAGCCCAATACGTGAGCAAATTGTGGGAGATCAATCCAATAGTATTTAAATTAATGTTAATTTTAGATAGAACAGAAATACTTTTCTGACCTTGAGTGTTTAGAATTTTTTTCTTCCAAGGATTTTTTTTAAAAAATGTATTTATTACTATTTAAAACTGCTTTTTGTTGATAAACAACTTTGTTATTCCCTGGAATAGATTCTGAAATGCATCAGTCAGCTTGAACTGGCACAGCTAATAGGAACTGGAGTAAAACCTCGCTACATCTCAGGGACGGTGCGTGGCAGGGAAGGTTCTTTTACTGGAACAAAAGATCAGGCACCTGATGAATTTGTGGGGCTGGGACTGGGTAAGTAATGCAGATATGAAGTGTTTCATTTAACTGGTTTTGTTCACAGCTATTCAAGTTTGTCCTTTGTTTTCATTCTTGTTGACTGTGAGGCTCAGACAGAAGACCGTGAAGTAGTCCTCATAAAACTCTGAATAGATCTATTCCAGTTTCTGGAATATTTGTGTTGCTCTGTTAAGTACATTTGCTAGGGTGGGAGAGTGGGAGATGTAAGAAAATTATCTGTTATTAATTTATTTTAAAATATAGGGGACCAAATTAGAATGGATCACAGATGGTATGACCAGATTTAATAATATTGCAACATTAGCGTGCCAAGTATTTTACCAAACAAGCAAGTTAGTATGTGTAGGTTAAGCATCTGTTGTGAAGTTTTATGAAGAATATGCAGAATTCAAACCTAGTGAGAGATAAATATAGCTTAAATTCTGAGATGCCATTTCTTTCCTATTTTGGTTGCTTTGATACCGAGTTGATCCAAGTACCAAAATTTACCCCATAAATGAGATGCTGGTTTTTGTCCTCCTAGAAATACATAGTGATCTTATCTTACTTTAAATTATCTTTAAAAGGGTGGGTTTTTTCTTGTGAGGTTGGTTGGTTGTTTTTCAAAAAGGGAACACAGTTAAAGATGTACAGATGTAGTGCATTAGGAAGCTCTAGAAGCATCAAAGTGTGCGTGTGTAACTGTATTTGACTGTTAGAAAGAGTTGGTGTGATGCTCAGTGTATCTCCTGCCTTTTTTGAACTTCACCCACAGCCAAGCAAAAGCTTTGTCTTTCCTCAGTTTTTTGTGCAACTTTTTTTTTTGAGTAGTAATGATTATTTTCTTGTTTCCCCTGACCTTAATCCCCAGAGTAGTCCTAATCATCCAGCTTTTTGTTCTCCTCAGACAGTTTTTCTTCTTCTGCAGTCAGTAATTTTCTTTCCCTTCTGCTCTCCTTTGGCCAGCCTCTGTGTACTCACTTTACCAAGAGCTGATGAAGGGAAAACTTACACCTGGAAACTGAGTCTGCCAACATCTCTCATACTGAGCTGCTTCTGCCCTTGTAATATACATCCTCCAATTTAGTGTTCCCTAGTGACCTATCCAACTTTGCTATATCCAAATGCTGGCAGTTTCTCTGTGCCGAAGTGACTGGCCTCTGAAGGTTTTAAGTCCTCATAGCTCAAGAACGTACACTGTAGTCAGGTGTCTCTAAATCATGCTTTCTAGTTGTTGGTGTAAAACCAGCTCATAATGACTTTTTACTGCTGTCATCTACATTTCGAAGGAAAATAGTTTATGCCCAAATGCATTAAATGTTCTTCTCTGAATTGAATTTCTGGAATACTTATTACAGTGCACATATGGAAACTTAAATATTTTTTTCCTTCTTCTTAATAATCTTTTCTTCTTAATAATGTTCCTTCAATCTTATAGGAAAATGCCTAAGTTTTAGAAATTTGTTTTTGCTGCGCTTAGGGGCTGTTAGAATATTTTCTCAACTGTTCTAGTTTTTTTCACTTGTTTCTGTAAATCATGTTTTGCGGATAGTTTAATTTTCTGTGCTTGCTCCGAAGTATCTTTTAGAACTATGAGTTTCAAGCAACCTTTCTGTAAACGTAAATTCCTCTGAAGAACACAGAGTGCATATGTCCATATATATACATTCACTCTTTTTGCTGCATTTTTTTTTAATTTAAAAAACAAAACAAAACAACATGCTAAAAAGCAACAGAACCAACCCCAAAAGCTCCTTTGCTCATTTACTGCTTCAGCAAGGATTCGGATTCAGGTGTGGTTCTTCAGGCATCTGCTTTTGAATGTCTGCATCTTGTGCATTGTCTTCCTGCTGTGCCCCTTTTTTTGTTTTACTTGGACATTCAAAGCATCACAAGCATGTGAGTTGGAAAAGTAAATGGAGAAGCATTTTTTCTTTTACCTCTTTGTTAGGAATATTGTCTTACTTGTAATCGTGAAATTCAGGTTTCTTCTATTCTAGTTTCTGTTCACAAAGTTGGAAGACGAAACCTGCTGCTGTGAGTAGGTTGTAGCCAAAGTGTACTTCTTAGGTAACCAGGAGTCCTTTGGACAAGGGAAATATGAAGAATCAGTTTTTCATAAAGCAGAATTATATAGGTGACTCTTTATGTTTCATTGTAAGTGATTCATAACTGTTAGAATAAAGGTCTGCTGTCTGTTGAGGTTTTCCAGCACTGATTATAAATCCTGCAATAACAAGGAATTCACATGTAAGCTCAGTTGGTTAGTGTTATTTGACTTCTGGGAGATAGCCCTTCAAATTCACTTCACACAGCGGCTCGTTTGATGTGTTTCTTAGCTGACTCATTACCAAGCTTCAAGCTAATTGATACTGGCAGCTTGCGTGCTTACAAGAGAAGTTTTGATCAAACCAAACAGTATTATAAGTTGCTGAAATACTAGCATAATGTTAAATATGTATGCTTTTACTGAAAGGTTGGTTCATAAATACCTGGAAAAATATTTCAGATGAGTCAGGTTATATAGATTTGTTACACAGTCATCTCCGGCCACCTACAAGTGTGGATGGAGCACAGCGAGATTTGGAGGCAGACTTTTGGGAGGCAATCCGAAATAGGAGAACGTTTTGTCTCCGCACAGCTCTGAGAACAGAACTGCTGGCTTGCTTTTCAGTCTTCTGTTCTCCCCTGTCTTTCTGATAGGCTGCCTAAGGGAAAAAAAACCCTAAATATAGGGCATATGGAATTACCAAGAATAGTTGCAAGATTCCTCTTTTTTTTTTTTAATGGCTGTTTGAGGGGAGTTTAGAGATCACAAGAAATCTCAGAATTTTTCTCACCGTCAGCAGTTTCTTAATATGAGATTTCCCAGGTGTGAGTTACAGTTTCTAGCCTCCAAAGTAAGTAATTCCTATTTTCATTTACAGATTTTTCTCACTATTGTGATAGATTTACTGTACTTGAGATGTAGCTTAAAGACAGAGTTTCGGTGGAATCTCTTCTCTGTGAATAATTAAAAATAAAGCCTATCAAAATGGATTTGCTCAATGCTAATAAAGTGTGAAAAATTACCCTCTGTGAGGAATTCTCTATCATATGTTGTGTATATTCAGTAGCAGAATTACCTAAGGTTCATGGAAAGATGGAGGAAAAAAGAGGGTTCGTGTGGTTTTTAGTTTTTTTCGCTTGTATCTGTTCATACAGTTGCTCCAAACATGGACAATTTTCTCAGACTAATCTAGTTTATACATTGATAGAGAATCCGGTTAATGCGGGCTTAGACCAACATGCAGCTGTTGACTGAGGTGCCTCGCTCATGCAAGGGAAATGAATAATGTGCTTCTCTTTTTTGTGAATTAAAAATATATTTAATTATACCGGTAGCTACACAACTTCTCTCCTTCTTTTTTCCCAGCCCCTTCTATGTTATCACTTACCCATTTTTCAATTTTTGTTCACTGTAGTCGGTGGAAACGTGGATTGGAAGCAGATAGCAAGTATTCAGGAATCCATTGGTGAAACTAGCTCCCAAAGTGTTGTCGTTGCTGTAGACAGGTATTGTATTAAATTTGTTGTTGTGACCTCAAGCTTTTTAAGTGCTACTTGAATACCGTGTGCTAAGAATGGGACATTATTAATTTATTGGGTAAAAAGGCTACATAAATACTATCGTATTAAAGTGCTTTTTTTGTGTTGGAGAGGGGCTTTCCTTTTTTTTATGGATCATAGGTATTTTTGCAAGAAGGAGCACAGCTAAATTAGGCAAGGAGCTTTTTACCTGATAAAGAAATCACTGTAGGAGAGTTGCAGAATGAAGACTGCTATAGTGTCTGGTGAATCTTGATTTGCTGTATATAGTAACTGATAGTAAATCTCATTTTTCCTTAGTACAGAGGGCATTATTGACAGACCCTTTCTCTACTAAATGTAATTACTGACTCCCTGCTTTCCTCTAGATTATGTAGATGTTGTCTGAAATGACCAAAATTATTATTCCAGTCTTCCTTTTGATGAATCACATTTATTTTAAGTGGATTTGGCCAGGCATAATTCATATCATGAGCATTCCTTGTTTATATCATGAAGTACTGATCAGATTGGAGTGTCAGTGGACCTTGCTTGCTCAGCATATAAGTCAAACTTATAATAGCTTTTTAGGTTTGCAGTGTCTCTCCCTGCTTCATAATGGGAAGTGTTTCAAATATCCATTTGTCATGGCAAATGGGAATTGTGCACTCTAGACAAGTTTGACTTCTGTATTTGGGCAGGGATGATAAAAATTTCTGGCCATATTCATCAGTATTTCTCCACAATTAATAATTGTTTTTTAATAAATAAAAGTAATCAAAGGGTCTATATATTGGAAAAAAACCCCAAACTTGAATACATGTTTAGTAGATGCCTTTTTTAAAGAAATTGTAACAATGTCTTTAACTGTCCTTTACAGAATATTTACAGGATCTACAAGGTTGGATGGAAATGCTATTGGTAGGTTTTATCTCTTCCTCACCCCACCCCTGTAAAATAAACCTTGGAAAAATATTGCGTTAAAATCTGTGGTCGTTCAACAGTGGATTTTGTTCGCTGGCTTTGTGCTGTATCTATGGATGAGCTGCTCTCTGCTACCCACCCTCGAATGTTCAGTCTACAGAAGATAGTAGAGATTTCTTACTACAACATGGGCCGGATAAGGCTACAGTGGTCTAGGATCTGGGAGGTTATTGGTGATCATTTTAATAAGGTAATTATTGTCACTGTTAATGATTCTGCTGCATGTTCCAGTTATTGATACAAATTAATTTTATTTAGAGATTTGTTGGAAAAGCATGTGCCTATCGGAATTATACTGTTTTTATTGTCCTTCCATGTAAGAGGCTTAAACCAACAAAAATTGTAAAGCTGGAAAGGTGTATGAGAAGGCACTTGCGTTTTTAATACAGCTGTTAAAGTCTTTCTAGACAGCTTGCTTATCTTTAGAAAGTTTTAAATGCCAGGTTAATTAACGTAGAAAATAGCTGGAATTGGTATGGGATTATTGAATTCCATTAACAGTGTGGTTTGTGGAATTGGCTGCTGTTTAATTTTGATAATTTTCTGGTACTACTTAGTTCTCCATTATCAGCTATATAGGCAGCTTGTGCTGAATCCATAAGAATTCTGATGTAGGCTTACCATGCATTTCTATTCTGCGTTCTCAGGTTGGCTGCAATCCCAATGAAGATGTAGCTATTTTTGCAGTAGACTCATTAAGGCAATTGTCAATGAAGTTCTTGGAAAAAGGAGAACTTGCTAATTTCCGATTCCAGAAGGACTTCCTAAGACCATTTGAACATATCATGAAGAGAAATAGGTAATAACATGCAATGAACTGAATTGCATGCATAAACTTCGGCAATTAATGTTTCAAATTACTTTTGTAAATCAATAGTTAAGAAATTATACTATTCTAATTGATTATGTAACTTAGTTTAAAAAATTCTATATTCTCTTAATTTAGGTCTCCAACTATTCGCGACATGGTTGTACGGTGTATTGCACAGATGGTAAATTCCCAGGCTGCTAACATTCGTTCTGGCTGGAAAAACATTTTTTCAGTATTTCATCTGGCAGCCTCAGATCAGGATGAAAGTATAGTGGAGCTGGCATTCCAGACTACAGGACACATTGTCAGTGAGTATGAACAATATTCAGATGTCATGAAGGCGTGTGTCACTCCAGAGCCTGAGAAGCTTTGTTAGTCAGTTGACTCCACAGCCTGCATAGTAAAGCCTGCTTCTTGTCTCAGAACCAATGTTTTGCACTTTTCAGCCAGTCCTCTGGGAAAATACTTTAAAAAGTCCTTCAGCAAGATTATAGTTATTTGTCTGTCTTTATGCTTTTTAAAAAAATAAAGTTCGTAGCATTCTGTAGTAAAACAAGTCAGGCCTTAGATAATTTTACGTAATGTGTGCATTTTCATTTAGGTGAAGGATTTTGTTTTCTCCCTTAGAAAAAAACCCCTGTAGTCATTTTACTATTACGTTGTTTGCCTATCTTTTTCCTTGTTCTGAATTATGCTTGTATATGGCCCTGTTTAAGAGAAAGTGCTGAGCTAGATGGCACCACAATGATTTTAATCTAATCTAGATCCCAGGCTTTAAGGACCATAAGGGATCTCTTCATTCTGTCTGAACCTCTGCAAGTTCCTAAAACTTTTTCATCACGGTTGAAGCATTTTTTATCCTCAAAAGTAGCTATTTAAAAACAAGGCAACATGTTGGAGAGGGAGAGTTCATTAGCAGATATAACTCCGTGCTTCATTGTAGCTCTGGTCACGTAGACTAGTGTTAAACAGTAAGCCTATTGCTCTGGTCTTGCTTAACTGTTAGATGTCCCTCCTTTAGTCTAGATGTTACCTTAATTTATTTTAAATCCTGTCAAAATGGAATGCCCACTAGGTGATTTTTTTTTTTGGTAGAATGTTCTTCTGGTTTTTCTTGTTAGTTTTTCTTACTACTCAAGCATTTCACAGCACCAGTCAATGAACTGGTCTCTCGTGACTTCTCTTATGGTCAGTTCATATTAGAATTAATAGATTTTAAAGCATGACACTTTATTTTTTCCTCTGTTCACACTTTCTCTCAGCAATCGTGTTTGAAAAACACTTCCCAGCAACCATAGATTCTTTCCAGGATGCAGTAAAGTGCTTGTCTGAATTTGCCTGCAATGCAGCATTCCCAGATACCAGTATGGAAGCGATCCGCCTCATTCGCCACTGTGCAAAATACGTGTCTGACAGACCTCAGGTATGGGCTGCGTTAACTACATTGTAAGAGCTTTAATCAGTAGTGCTTTTGTAAAGAAAAAATACTTGCACTAAACTGATTGGCTTCCCTTCAAGTTTCATGGATTAATGAAAAATGTACTTTATTCAGAAACAATAGGAGTATAAAATGCCACAGGCTTTGAAAGTATCAGCTTTTTTTTTCTTCTTTTATTCCCCTTTGCCCATCCTTATCCATCCAGTTCAGCTGGTGACTAGTGTTCCTGAGAGCTGCTGGAAATCACCGTATCTCAGGATCTGCTCTCTACTGAGAAATGTTGTGAAGACTGGATAATAGCATAAGCACAAATGCTTGATATGCTCAAAGTATTGTGGTAGTTCCTCACTTGCAGTGCTGTCTCCATAAAAATGACAGCAAGAAACTCACACTGAACTACAAGAAAAAAATGGTGCTTGAATGTATAATCGCATTTAGTTTTTAAGTTTATTCTTCATAATATCCTAAGCATTACTTTGGAAAACACTGCCTTCTCAGTATTATTACTTTGACTGCCAGCTAACCTGAAGTATCAGGGTACAATACAGTAGAGATTGTTATTTACAGTCCAGATTGTGTCTTATTTTGAAGAATCTGACTTCTGTGACTCTCTATAACCCTGTGTTTCCTTCTGAAGGCATTCAAGGAATATACAAGTGATGATATGAATGTAGCTCCTGAAGACAGAGTGTGGGTGCGAGGATGGTTCCCAATTCTCTTCGAGTTGTCCTGCATCATCAATAGATGCAAATTAGATGTAAGAACCAGGTAACAATCAGTATTTGTAATTCAAATTTTAGAAGGCTTGCTTTAACTTTTAAAATAGAAACAACTCTTTTACTAAATTTAACTGTCGTAAAACGACTTATGTATTTAATTTTGGTGATACCACTGCGGAAACACCAAACACCTTTTAAACAGGTGCTGGAATGTAGAAATTTAGTCTCTGTTCTCTGCATGTGACATTTTTATTTTCTGTTATAAGAAATAACAAAGTTAAGTAGTTGTGATTGCGTTCTGTCTTGACCATCGTACTTACTTTGGGAATTTTAAAACTGGGTGTATGCCATAATTCATTAATTGGTTGAGGATTGCAGAAACAGTTGGAAAAAAACGAAGCTGCATGCTGATCTCATGTAAAATCTTATTTTCCTTAAATAGGGGTTTTTCCTTGTAAAGTGTATTCAGTTGCAGCTCAGATGTGAAATATGAGAGATTGTACACAAATATATATGTAAATTTACACCTTCATATGTGAGCTGTGTATATGGACTACCTTTGTAGCTGGTGAAGGTTAATACTTCCTGGAAATATTTGTTTATTCTTGTGGTCCTTGGTAAAGAATTTGTTTTCCTGTTTTAATTTTAAATTACCACAGTTCTCTGGCTATTGCCTGTGGCTATAAAGTGCTTTTTTTACAAGCTGATTTTCTACTTGATTTTTGTGTGCTAATGTGCCTGATCCACATCAGATCAAGGTATAACATTCTCAACAGTGTTTGAGTTTGTTATTGCTACCGCAGTTGGACATATTTGGTCTCATGCATGTTGTCTTTATGTAACACTTTGTATATGTTATTCTTTCTTCATTTCAGGGGCTTAACAGTAATGTTTGAAATAATGAAGACATACGGCCATACTTATGAAAAACACTGGTGGCAAGATTTGTTTCGGATTGTCTTCAGGATATTTGACAACATGAAACTGCCAGAACAGCAGACTGAGGTGAAAAAAGTGGGAAAAAATAATTTACATCAGAACTATATTTACAGTAGAAAACTTGTAACATAGATTCATCAAATAATGTAAGGCAAACCTCAAAACTTGCAGGTTGACCTGTAGTTCTAGTAGCCTTAATTTTGTTTTAGTGGCATTCTGTTGGCAGGTACAGTCATTTTTCTCATTGTTTCTAAACCATGAGTGTAAAAGGCCTCGTAATTTACACTATGAACAACAGAGGAATAGCATAAAATGAAATGTATGTAGGGTTTGTAGGAACTGTAGCTTTTACACGAGATGTTTGGAATCTGAGACATACAACATACTCAGTGGAGTGAGGCTTTTAGTCAGCAGTGAAGTTACAATTAGAAGAAATAAGTTCTACTAGTTCAAAATTTTTTGATGACTAAAAAAAAAAAAAACAGATGCCAAAAAATCCCATAACCAACCCACAAACAAGCAGAAACGCCCCCAAAACAGCACTGTGCTTTCACTAGACCCTTTCAACCAGCCAAACCAGAATGAGGTACTGTTCTGACAAAGAATTGAACAGTAATGGGCTTTAAAATGTAAATTATGTATAAATGATTAATATTAGAAGTATGATCAAAATTGTCAGTTGTTTGGGAGGCTTTATCTGGCTGTTTATGGAAGAACATGTCTCATTTTCCAGGTTATTATTCTCTGGAATTGCTTAAACACAGCTTTGATGTGGTGTTAAATCATTTAGCTAGGATTAGACATTAAGGCCGTTGTCTGTTTCTGTAGTTTTTTTAAACCTTCTGGTTAGTAAAGCAAAAGTTGGTGCTCCAAGTTTAGAGGGTTTTGAGATACAGAAACACATTGCATGTCACTAGAAAGCTATTCGAATTGAGTAAATACATGTATCCATTGTAACTCTTCCTTTTTTTTCCACTCCTAGAAAGCTGAATGGATGACAACTACTTGCAACCATGCACTTTATGCAATATGTGATGTTTTCACACAGTATTTAGAAGTACTTAGTGATGTTCTTTTGGATGATATATTTGCACAGCTGTACTGGTGTGTGCAGCAAGGTAGGACTGTACCAGATTATGTTAAAACAATGTTAACACTTCACTGTGTTGAATGTGAATAAACAAATACACTGTTTGTCTTTTACAGACAATGAACAACTGGCACGATCTGGTACAAACTGTTTGGAGAATGTTGTCATCCTAAATGGTGAAAAGTTTACCCTAGAAATCTGGGATAAAACTTGCACTTGCATGCTGGATATTTTCAAAACTACAATCCCTCATGCGTAAGACAACAGTTAATATTTATACTTTGTAAAATAGTTCAACTAAATGACTTACTGATTTCAAACTCTCAGATATCTCGTAGGTGGGGTGAACAGGGAGCTGTTACGTGTGGACTAAAGAGAAACAGACTTTCTTGGAACATAATGATAAATTAGGTGCTAGGTATATTTTTGTATTGTAAATTATAAACTGGTAAAGCCTAAAACACTGTATAGGAGATAAGCAGAAAAAAACAACCACCCCCAAAATGTAACTTGATTCAATTTTGAAGTGTTGGATTTTTAGAGAAGTACTATGTGATTTTTTTTGGTTCTTTTCTTTTTTTTTTTTGCCACAGAATAATGCTGTTGGTAGGCAGACTTTGCTGTTTGTAATTACATGTGAAAATTTTCCCCCTGTGGAGAAGCAGGGCTGGCAAATGGAAGATTTTTGGGCAAGGAGGAAGTGTGAGCTGTTTAAGGATTTTCTTTGCTCAGGAGACCATCCGCACCTGGAAGGTTTAAGTCTAGGAAAAATAGTTGGGACCGTAACATTCTGTCTTTCCCTCAGGCTGTTTTTGCCGAAACAGATGAAGTTCCTATCAAGGAAGATAACTGCAGGTTGTGTAAAACTTCAAAGCTTTCTTTCCCACAGCCTTGGGGGAAGGGAGATGAGCAAGTAAAAACTGTAAAAGAGCAGCCTAGTGGCCATGTGCACATGCATTGGGCCTTTATGTGAGGCAGGGGACCAGCTCCGGGGGTGTTTTTCCCTCCCGGCTGTGAATTCTCACAGTTCATTGTAGCGTTTCCTATTTCGAATTAAGCTTTCAAGCTTTCCTCAGTGTTTTAGCTGTGGCTTAGTTCTCCGGTTACCTATGTCCATATCAGGTCTTACATCCACAAAATACTGAAATACTGCAAATCTCACAGATACAAGTCTCTCTGGTTGATGGTTAACTTCCAGCATATGCTTCTGTGCGTCTTAAATCTTTTTATGAAAATAATCTTGCTTATTTGGTAACTGTCTTTCCCATCATGTTATAACTTGATGTGAAGCTCCTTGGAACAAGGCTGCACCTTTCAGAGGATTCTGTTGCACACAGACATCATAGGGCAGAGATACAACAAATCATGTCCAGCATTATGCTAAAGATGAGGGTTTTTTTTTCCCCTGTGCTACCAACACTGAGATGAAACACTACTTGTTTTCAAATCTGATATTAGTACTTGTCCTGTGTTTGTCAGCTAGTTTGCTTCTGGGACCTAGTTCAGGCCTGAAGACAACTAAAGCAGAAGGAACCTCCTGCATGTCAGTCTTTCCTTAATTTTAGAGTTGTGTATCAGATAGCACTGTAAGAGAGCTTCATTAACAGATAAAATCTGTCACTACTACCTCACCTACTTTTTTTTATGTGAGTAGGTATGAATTAATCCAATCCAAAAATAATACTGAAATAAAGGTGAAACACTTGGGAGCCAACAAGCATTTTTCTGCATTTTGGTAACTGCCAAAAATAAAATTTGGGACGAAATCTCTGGATGTGAAAGTCCAGTTGAATTAGCCCTAACTTACTGTGTTCCATACTTGAAAAGATTTTGAGGTAAATACTCGCTAGCAGAGTATTTGCTTTGCTTTCAGCGTGTGATCCAAACTTAGGTTTCTGAGTATTCTTACAGCTGAATATTAGAAACTTTCCTAGAGCAGCATTTTGGATGTCTTAATATTTAGATACATTCAAAATACTCTTTTTGCCTTTAGTTATATCTGATTTGAAATATGTGCATTATTCCCTTTGATGATTATGGCACTTCTGCTTTTCAAATGGGTTATTTTTACTAGGAGAATATCTGACTCCTTCCATAGATTTTCAGTCTTCTCATCTCCTTTTTTCGTCTTTCTATGCCTTTTGAGAATTTCACTATATTATTCCTTCTTAAATTTCTGGGAGGTTCCCAGTTTTACAGAGTAATGTAAATCTTATTTGGATTTTATATGAGAGTAAACCCTTGAGCATATGTAATTCATCTCCTTTTCCATTGTGAAAGTAGGCCTGCTCTTTTCCAAATGGTGGTTGGGTGACAAACTTCTCAAAGCAGTCTTCTCACTTTGACCATATTTGATTAAAACAGAAACTTTTGAGATGGGTAAGAAAAAAATATGACAACAATATGCAGGTATTCATTCATAATTTTATTGGAGACTTTTTACTCATCTTTTTTTCCTTCTCTTTCTGAGTTCCTAGGAGGATACTTCGGTTTTTTCCCTCTCTTTTTATGGAATCTAGTTCTTTTTTTGTTACTTCTTGTTTGACTGGCTTTCCATATTTGTATTTCTTAGTTCCTCTAGTAACCTTATTTTTGCAACAGAGCTTTTCCTGCCCTCCCAGCCTTAATTTTTTATTACTGTTTTTTGACAATGCAGTTTTAATACTCAGCTTGTTGTGGAGGCTGCCTCAGTACTTAGAGAAAGCGAATGATGCTTTTACCTTTGTTTATCTTTTACCATGTCTGGAAGTACCATGTTAGTTAATGTTGAATTGAAGACGGACACAAATTGCACAGACAAATATGAAAACTTTGTGGACCAATACTTTAATTGCTAATTGCTTTGAAATAGTCAGATGCTGTGAATCTATGGAGTGTAAATTATCTTCTGAGAGAAATTCTTATTACTCTGATCAGGTAAGGTGACATATGTTCTTTTTTAGCATTCATATAAAACATCTTCCAGGTATTGTGTAACTAACTTCTTCAGTTTTAGAGCTTCAGCATTGGCTGCAGGAATTCTTAGCTGCAGTATCAGCCTCTGTTGGTTCTTGGCAAGTTACTTTCTTGCAAAGAAAGATGATCATATTATTTCCTTGTTTAGAAACTATAAAACTGCAGTACTAGAATATTTACTCAGCTACCAATTTCAGCAAAGATCACTCACTAGAAAACCACAAACTATACTGCTGCCAAGCTTCTGCAGAATCACTGAGGTGTTGATAGCTGAAGATATTAATACAGAATGACACAGACTAGCTAGACTTGGAAAGGGCTCTGGATGTTGTCTGGTCCAACCCCTGTGCTCAGGCATGGCCACCCAAGGCAGTTTTCCCAGGATCCTGTTCTGGCTTTTGAATATCTCCAAGAAGGGAAGCTCCACAGCCTTTTTGGGCAACCTGTGCCAGTGCTTGGTCACCCTCACAGCGAAGAACTGTTTCCTGCTGTTCACAGGAATCTTCTGTGTTTGTTTGTACCATTGCCTCCTGGCACTGTGAATCACTGGAAAAAGTCTGGTTTTGTCCCTTTTGCACCCTCCTTTCATGTATTTATGACTGTTGATGAGATGCCCTGAGCCTTTTCTTCTCCAGCCTAGACAGTCCCAGCTCTCTCAGCCTTTCCTCATAGGAGAGGTGCTCCAGTCCCTTCATCTCCGTTGTGGCCTTTTGCTGGGCTCTCTCCAGTAGGTCCATGTGTCTTGTAATGGGGAGCCCAGGCAGATCCCCTGCCTCTTTTTGTGCGGCCTATGATATCATGTGCTTTCTTTGCAGCGAGGGCACACTACTGACTCATGTCCAACCTTGTGTCCACTGGGATCCCCAGGGCCTTCTCTGCCAAGCTGCTTTCCAGTTGGGCAGTCCCCAGTATGTCCTGGTGCGTGGGGTTGTTCCTCCCCAAGTGAAGAACTTTGCACTTCCCCTTGTTGAACTGCACAAGGTTGCCATCAGCCCATTTCTCCAGCCTGTTGAGGTCTGTCTGGATGCAGCACACCCTTTGATCTATCAGCCACTCCTCCCACATTAGTGTCATCAGCAGACTTACTGAGAGTCCAATCCCCCCCATTACCCAGATCATTATTGAACAGAATTGGATCTGGGATTGGCCCCTGGGGTGTACCACTGGACTTCAAGTGGATTTTTGTGCCCCTTATCACCATCCTCTTGGCTAGGCTGTTCAGCCAGTTTTCAATCCACCTCACTGTTTGCTTATCCAGCCCATAGTTTGTTAGCTTATTTTTATAGTTTCTTTAATTTTTCTTTTTGTTTAATTTCTATTCCATTTATGAATTTTGTTGATTAAAGTTTTCTGAAGCTTCGCGACAGCAAGTGTTGGCTTGCTGGTGCTGACCAAGCCTTTGTGAATGTCTTCTTGTCCTCCAGAAATTCTAGAGTTAGAATTGGTTCCTTGCACAAACCACGAGGATATGGCCTCTACTGGCTCGTAATGGCTCATTATTCCAAGACCTCAGTTTCATGTCCTGGTAGCTTTTGAGAATGAATTCTGTTCTCTGACAGCTTTATTTGTTGTCTCATTACATGTCTCAAGTTTTATTTTTTCTTATCTCCACTTTGTCTTTCTAGTTACCTGGTCTTCAGTTGTCTGGAGATTAGAGACATATTAATTTAGGATCCATAACACAGTGAGGAAGGCTCTCCTTTAGGATATGCAGACAAAAATGTCCATCATGTGTTGCCTCACACAGACTGAAACTAAATAGTTTGAGATCTTAATGATGACAAATAGCTTTAATCTTACTTTGTAGCAATAGATTTCATAGGACCACTTAGGTTATTTAATCCAGTTTCCCTCAATTCTTGGCAGGCACGGACAGCCTCAATAAGTTACAATTAATGTAGAAATTTTTTAGTGCTTAAGGTGAAAATTTTCAAGACAGCAACATTCTATAGGAGATCAGCAGGGAATGGTCAGAGGTATTGTCAGTGACTTGTTACCTTGTAACAGCAATCAGTCCTAAGTGGAAGTAGAAGTACAGTGCTAGAACATACCCCAAACAGAGAATGCAAAATTCCTCCAAATGTTCATGCAGATTTCTTCTGGGGTAGATTCGTTCCTTTTTCTGGGTAAAGCTTAAGGAAGTGTGGGAGAACAGAGTCTACTAATGGCACTGGAACATTGCCTTAAGCCAAATCCAGTATTTCTAAGAAAAATAAATTCACCTCCACATAATTCAGTTGTCTGTCCAAAGCAGTTGAAGTTCAAAAACCACAATACTTATAGTTTTCAATATGTATGAAATAATAAAATGTGTACTTAGAATTGAAATTAGTTTATTAATTTCTGCAAGTATCTATATCATACTCTTTTTATGTTCAGCTTTCGTTAATTACATTAACACAAACAAAAATCCCACCACGTTGAAGTGGACTTGTTAGAGTGTTGGTTCTGATTTGTATCTCAAGCTTAGTAAATTTGGTACTGGTTTTGTGTTTTTAAGGCTGCTGACTTGGCGACCAGTCGGAGGAGAATTTGCCTCTGGCTCTCCCTCTGATGCAAAAGAAAAACTGGTAAGATGCTGAAATAAAAAAATACTTTGATTGCAAGAGCTTGGTACAATTGTGTTGTACAACAACTGAAAAATACACTTGGTTTATTTTTCAGTCTTGATTTACTTGAAATTTTTTTCCAGCACTGAAGTTCTATTTAATGCTTTAAAATAACAAGGAATTAATTGGTAAAGAACTACATATTTGTGACTTCCAAAAATTGGCTGTAGGTAGTTACCTGTGTTTGTTTTAGGTCATGTCCCATGTCTCATAGGTTTCTCTAATACTGTATTTGGGCCTTGAGTTGTTTCCTGTTTTGGGTCATGGTTTTTCTTTCATTTTGATATACTGGCAAGATGAGAAAGTGCTAAATAAAGGGGGATAGAACGATAGTTAGATTGACCTTTTTTTTTTTCCCCGCCTTCAAATTTTCTGTGGTAATAAGAACTTAAAACATTAGTGTTTAAAATAGAAAATGTGTATAACCATGAGATTGCTTAGCACTGATTAAATAAACTGATGTAAATTTTGGATTCACCTACAAGTTGACAGCCCTGTAGCTGCTCTGTTGCTGATGAGAATTAGTTTGTCTGTTGGACATTCCCACAAAATTGCTGTGTAAAGTTTTTCATAGCTCAGTGAAGCATTTGATAACAGTTGATCAGGGATGATGGCCCCAAATGAGCTCTGCCAAGAGAGACTGGCTCCCTCCATTTACATTTATGGAGTGGTAACACAGTTCACTTGAAACAGAGTGTGAGTGTTTGTGATGGCCAGTTCTCATTATGTGGGTGTTGTACATTCATGCTGTATTATGTATGACTCACTTACAGCAGTTTGATGTGTAAAACGTTGGCTGCATTTTTGATCCATTTATGTCAGACATGGTAGCATGCATATGTGGCAGATGCATTAAGTGTCTTTGTCTTGAGTAAATTGAGATATCTTTTCTCTTTGAAATAGTTCTAACATGAATGTTTTCAAAAAAATTTTTGTCTTCAGTATAAAAAGACTTTGCAACTCAAAATTAACAGAACTTGTATAATCAATAGAATTAAAGGAGAAATACTTTGGCTCTTTCCTTTTGATAGGGTAGATTTTTTTGCAGGATTTAGATATTTTTGTCTTTAGGTAGTTTAAAATACAGTGGAGTGTTTTGCTATCCATAGGCATATATAAAATCCATATTTCTACTTAGTTGAGATGAAACCCTTGATTTATACTGGTATGAGAAGTTGGTACATTGTTTATAGGAACTGTATGTGTAGTTCTACATCTTGCTAGCAGCACAATCCAGGGTATTAATGGAGTCTCCAGCAGCACTTACGGAACAAATGCCTATACAAATGCTGGGTTATTGAGTGGGACATTATATAATATATATATCTCACACAGTATGACAAATTGGAAGGGACCCACAACGATCATCAAGTCCAGCCTACACAGGACCATGCCCAAGAGTCACACCATGTGCCCAAGAGTATCATCCAAATGCTTCTTGAACTCTGTCAGGCTTGGTGCTGTGACCACTGCCCTGGGGAGCCCCAGTGCCCAACCCCCCTCTGTGTGAAGAACCTTTTTCTAATATCCAACCTAAACCTCCCCTGCCACAACTTCAGGCCATTCCCTCAGATTCTGTCACTGTAAAAGTGTGTGTGTGTATATATCTATGTCTATATATATATATGCTTTGCAGTTAATGACAGTGTATTTTGTTATAGGTTATATTTCCTTCTTGCAATGAATGCTTTCTGAAATGAAAACTGTAGGTATTAATGTTAATTTTAGTATTTTTATATTCAACTTATCAAGAAGGAAGATATTTATTAAAAAATAAAACCTCAACAATTTCTTTTCCAAAGTCACTGATTTCTAGTTCACAAGATAACACAGTATGGAAAATCAGAACACATTGCAGAAGTCTGCTGAAGCAGCTCTCTGGCAAAAGAATTTTAAATCAGAGTATTTTCATAATACAAATATATTCTCCTCCATCATTTTGCCATGGTAAATTCCTGTGTCATCCACCAGTGTGTTAGTAGGAGCTTATAGTTCGAACACTCAAGGGAGTAAAGCAAGTAAAGATCAAAGTCAGATGATACTTCATATTGCTTGGACTTGTCATTTAGGAGCTTTGTGTTCACATTTTCACCAGTTATAAAGGAAAACAGTTTCTCACAGAAGGTCTTAGGGGATTTTTCCACTGTAGATCAGGGTAAATAGTTATTTCTCAGTATTGAAACCTTGCAGCAAACCTCATACTTTTTATCTGGTAAAAGCCAAACTAACTGTGGGCTGACACCCTAAATGCTTGGATGGAATACAAAAGCCTATTTTCAAAATACGTTGAATTTTCTGTGTAATTAAGTACCTGTGGCTAGTTAAATTTTCAAATCTTTCTTAGCAGGTCATCTTTTTAGTGCATCTTACATAAATGATAATATCAAATACGACTAAAGTGAATGAAAGTGCAGTGTTGAAACAGCAAGTGTCTTAAGCTGTGAAGAGCACAGCACTGTTGACAGTTCGCTGAAGTTTTTTAAGTTAATTTTTTTTTGGCTTCGTTTTCAGGATACAATCTCACAGAAGTCAGTTGATATTCATGATTCCATTCAGCCCAGATCTTCAGATGGACGCCCATATCAACCCAGCACAGGGGCCACAGTAGGTGAAGAAACAAGTAAAACCAGGCCAACAGCAAGTGCGTGCTTTGTAGTGATTTGGCATCTTATATCTGTTAAGAGCAGTATTTAGCGGATGTTTGATATCTGCAATTACAGCCCCAGCTATAGCTTTAGAAACGTGTTGTGAAGAAAATCACTCTGTTTAAATTTCTGTCCTCATATAGTGTTTCAGAGTTCTGCTGGACTCCTGTGGGTCCACATTTTTGACCTATGTTTTATAAATCTAGAGTTCACCTGCTAGCTTGCAGGCTTTTTACCCAAAGCAAAATGTTAAAAAAAAAAAGTGTTCTCCTTACAATGCTATGTAAATGAGTAATTTTTTTTTCTTAGGAGCAAAGATCTGTCAGTACAAAATGCAGCAGAAGCTGTAGCTGAAAATACAGCCGTGGAATGCAGCTATAGAATTCCGTCTGTGATCTGAAGAGAGTATATGAAACCCTTAAGATACTTGTGCAGAGTTACGTGTTAGTTCTTAAAATGCTCACGTCTGGTGGTATTAGGACTTGCACAGGTGCAAACAAGCAGTGATACCTGTGTTGTCCTAAGCCTCCTGCCTGTGGACAGCCTCAGGACTAGGTTCTTGCTATTGCACTGATGCAATAGACTTTAAGGTTCACAGACCAGGAAGCAGAGCTGAAAACTCCCAAGCCACTCATTTTGGTGATTTTTAGGTAACATTGAATATTTGTCCAATGTCTCCCAGTTGACTTCAGGAAATAGTTTTTTAAGATGTGCCAGTTATTAATACAGTCATTGGTCCAGGTTGTAGTAGTTCAGATAGGTGGATGGATTCCAGGTTTGTTTTATGAATGTGCTTGAAGTTAAGCTGTTCTTCAGCGTACTTTCAAAATAGCTTGGAAAAAGAAGAAAGTATTGCAGCTCCCCAGTTAACAAGTAGTTTTCTTTTTGTTTTCTTTAAAGAATTTCCTGAACAGAAGTTATTTGCTGCTCTTTTGATCAAGTGTGTTGTACAGCTGGAACTCATTCAGACGATCGACAACATTGTGTTCTTCCCAGCAACTAGCAAGAAAGAGGATGCAGAGAATCTAGCAGCAGCACAAGTAAGTAGAACTGATATTTCTTCTTAACAGCTTTTCATCTAGTGGGCAAAGTTTCATAAAGTTCGGAAACATCTGCTAATTTACAGTTCTTAGGTGTGCTTGAGAACTTCCATCAGACTGTTGAGGTCTTCTACAACTTGTATTAAATTGCATTTGCTGTGCCAGGGCAGCACTGTGGAGATTAAAATATGTATTGTTCAGAAGGATTTATGTAGCTGGGATGTGGATACAACTTTTAATGTGGTTTTAAGTTTAAAAACAAGTACAAATATAAACAGGGTAGGATTGAGTTATCACAGGAGCTTACTGAAGGCAGTTGTGAATTTTTACTTGAAATCCTTTTTTTTAATAGAGAGATGCAGTAGACTTTGATGTCCACGTGGATACACAAGATCAAGGGATGTATCGTTTTCTAACATCACAGCAGCTTTTCAAACTTCTGGATTGTCTGCTGGAATCGCACAGATTTGCTAAAGCATTTAATTCAAACAACGAGCAGAGAACTGCTCTCTGGAAAGCAGGTGAGTCAGTCATCTTGAAAAAATACTTTGTGACAGGGTGCTACTGTGCTTTGAAGGTCAAACCTACTTAGATGCTGAATGCAAAAACTGATTATCAGGCTTTAGCTTTATAGCCCTGGGATTCCTAAGGGGAGGAGACCTCATTTGGGCAGGTGCAAATATCTTCCTGGTTTCCTAAAATTTAGGGTTTCATTGAGTTACAGCTGCCAAGCTGATTCTTGGCTGTAATGTGAGCCCCATGCTTGGAAGCTGCAGGCACAAACACAGGTTTCACAGCTAATTGGAAGCTTATGTAAAAACGGGTGCCAAACACAATTGTGGCATGTATAAATAGGTCAATTTGTAGCAATGCTCCGTTGTACTTACGTCATGAGAAATTAATTACCCAAGTCTTTCTTCTAACTCTCTAACCAAACCTCTGAATGGACCCTTGGAATTTCTCTAGGTTTCAAAGGCAAATCAAAGCCCAATCTCCTGAAGCAGGAGACGAGTAGCCTCGCCTGTGGGTTGCGCATTCTGTTCCGTATGTACATGGACGAAAGCCGGACCAGTGCGTGGGAGGAAGTCCAGCAAAGACTACTGAAGTAAGGCCCACGTAGCTGAACCTGTTGATGTTCTTTCTGATGTTGAAGAAGAGAGCTTTTATATTTAAAAAGATACATCTTCTCTGTTTGCAGCAAACTTTCTTGTGCTAACATGTGTGGTCATGGTCACAGCTAACAGTAAGGGGTTTTATGTGCTGTGCCTCCAGCTACTGATGCTGTCTCAGCTTTTTGTTCTCATTATGTGATTTGCAGAAGAGAGCAAAGGTTTTGTGACCTTTTTTGTATCATGTGGGTAGGTAGAGGTTTGTTACAGCTCCTGTTCAAAAAGGAAAGCAAACTATCGCCTGTTTTTGCAGTAACTTCAGGTATTTTAGGGAATTGACAATTGTGCTCATCTTCAGAAATGGACACCGGCCTTGAGCAGCCTTGTGTCCATCCAGAGGCTTTTTGGTTAATCATTACTGTGAATACTATGGTTCACCTGAATGTCTTTTGTTTACAAAGTTTTTCAAGCAAGTGTTGGAATAAGAGAGGGTTTAAAACCATGACAGTAACACTTCAGGCTACGACTTTAAGGTTCACAGACCAGGAAGCAGAGCTGAAAACTCCCTGGTTACATCAGCATGAGCTGTGTTCTTAAAGTCTACATAGCATTTGTCACATGCATTTTAATACCTCCCAAAGAGCACTTGATGTACTTCAAATACATGCACAAACAGCATAATTACGTTTTGTCAGCTTATTTATTGCTGAAGTACTAGAACTTTGGGTTTAAGTTGAACAAAATCACTGCCTTCTGTCACTAATCAGGCTTAGAGTAGCTTTCATAAAACGATGCTGTTCTACACCAGGGCTCTGCTGCCGTAAGTTGCAAAGCTGAAGCTCCCTCTCTGCAGTAGAGCTTAGAATGAAATAGGAGTTGCTAATTTTTGTGTATTTTCTCTCTAGTGTCTGCAGTGAAGCTCTCAGTTATTTCCTCACGCTTACATCAGAAAGTCATCGGGAAGCCTGGACTAATCTTTTGCTCTTATTTTTGACTAAAGTCCTGAAGATAAGTGATGAAAGGGTAAGTAACTGTTTGGAATGGTGTTTCAGGTGATGTTTACAGGTAAGAAATACTTCCAGGATCACTCGGTTACAGACTTGACTTTAAAAGCTCCTGCTGCTCTGTAGACACTCTTTTGTTGAGGGAATGTACATTCAAACTGCACTTGACAGATACTGGCAGTAATAATTCAGCGTGAAGGTGCAGTGAGTGATAAAATAAAACGTGTCTGAGAGAAGTTGAAATATGCTGGAATCCTTTAGAAGTGTCTGTTAAGTTGCTTTTACCCCTCTCCTGCCAAGGAAAAGTATTAGTGATGATATTCAGAGAATTAGCTCCTGTTTCTACCTCCAGTGCTACATGTACATCACCTTGACCTTCTCCAAAGCAATTCTGCAGGAAATAAATCCATATTTAGATCTCCCTCTGTACTTAAGTGAAAGGGGCCAACTACAATAAAAACCTGGTAATAAAAAACTATTTCCTCTTGGAGAATAAGCATTAGTAAGGAGTTGTGTGTAGCTAGTGAGCATCTGTCAGAGAACATCACGCACCTGTCATAGCCTTGTTCTAGCACTGCTAACTTCAGTTATAAAGATGTTTCTGCTTGTCACTGTGTGGGTTTCTCACCTTGATTTGGGACAGTATCTAAAATTCACATCTTGCAATGTGCTTTCTAAGGGGTATTGATGTATAATAGATTAATTTCTTGTGTTTGTTTTCTCTGCAGTTCAAGGCCCATGCCTCATTCTATTATCCTCTGTTGTGTGAAATCATGCAGTTTGACCTTATTCCTGAGCTTCGAGCTGTTTTACGGAGGTTTTTCCTTCGGATTGGTGTGGTTTTCCAAATATCCCAGCCACCAGAACAAGAGTCTGGAATAAGCAAGCACTAGCAGATAGTGACAGTCTGTTTAAAAGTTTATATTCCTCAGCTAAATACAAGGACCAGATAGCTGAGCCGTTCTGTCTGGATATCCATAAAAATGATTTCTTTGTATGGCAACGTGTATCCAAGGGTTAACGGTACAGACGCTTACAACTGTAATTAAGGCTTGCAGCACTCCAGTCCCTTTATTTCCTAATGGATTATCTCTACCGGTTTCTCTTCCCTGGCTGGTGCTGAGCACAAAGCCAGTTTTTAGCACAGTCCCCTTGTCAGCATGGGCTGCAGTATCCTTTACTGTCCTAGACAGCAGTATAGCAACAGATGTTTATGGCGGGTGTGAAAGTAAAATGTACCCAAAGAAACATATATATGTAAAGGTTTGAGCTTCTGCGAGAAGTACAACTCAGGAGAGCTGTATTTTGAAGGATAAAATGTTTATAGTGAAAAGAAAATGGAGATTATTGTTCATGGTAAAAGATATTTAGCAACTATGTCTGATACTCTTATTCTAAGATTTTTGCACACTCAGGCTGTCTGAGACATTGGTAATCATCCTTCTGTGAAAATGTACAGAGATGCAGGTCTGTAATATAAACTCTTTAACACTATACAGTTCTTCCTGAATTGTTTTATTTCTGTATTATCGATTTGCTGAAAGCCCATAACTCTTACTCATTTACCAAATGCACTAGAAGTTTGGGTTTATTTTTTTGGGGTTGTGATTTTTCTTCCTCTTCTTTTGTTGTTTTGTTTTGTTTCATTGTAGCCCAGAAGTTAGCAAGAACAGCGGTAGAAATACCACGACTGACATAACTACCTGTAATATACTTGTTTTAGGGCTTTTAAATATAACGAGCCATTGAAATGATGATCCTTCAAGGACTGGAACTTGAATCACTGCAAACAAGTCTAGGTTGTGTCTGCTGTCAGATGTTTTTTGTTTGATGTAGATTTCACTCTTATGTACAGAATTTAATGTTGAATATATTCAAGTAACAAATCTGGCATGGTTTGGGGATGGTTAAATTTATTGGAAATGTATTCATACTGTGAATTGTGCTCTGATGGTTAACAGACGAGATTGTCAAGCATTCTGTATTACAATGGATGTAGAAATTTTTTTCAGATGGACAAAATGTATATGGTACAGATATGTAAAGTTTTCTATGTAAAAAAAATTCTGTACAACTTTCTGTACAATATTTGGTTCTCATCTGGCATATTCTAATCAGGTTATAGGTCAATAAAGTTTTTGAACTCTTTCATCAGTGCAATCAAAACCAGTCTAATCCACAGCTACTTGTTTTAGTTTGCTTTGCCTCTCATGCTTCTGTTTCAAAGTAGCAAACCCCGGTGTCCCCAGGCAGAAAGGTGGGTGCCCTTTGGTTGACTGTCATGTGTCTTCTCACTGTTAAGAGACAAATCTGGGGGAAAAAGAATGCTAAATTTAAAAACAAAAAGGAGGTGGGCAGGAGAATAAAAGCATTTGTGCATCAGCTGGCCAAATGAACCCCCCAGTGCTGCACAGATAGAAACTCAAATACTGTGCCTTGCTTTCTGGGGATTAAAATATAAATGCCAAACAGTGGAGAAAGGGTGGATGGGAGCCCAAGGCTGGGAGTTCTGCTGCCTGCTGCTTTGGAACACATCTGCCAGCTCAGCTGCTTTGATGTGGTGAGTAAAAGTGGAATTGGATGGGTCTCCAGTGTGTTCCTGCAAAACTCATGACTAGCACGGGAGAGAGGTGTGAAGACTGAGGAGGGGCATGAGGGAACCTCCCCTCTCTTACAGAGGAAGGAATCTGCTGTAGCCCTTCACAGCAGGTTCCAAAAGTAAGTATAAGCAGTTCAATGAAATAGCTAAGGCAAATCCAGAGAAGGGAATTAATTGCCCTGACCTTTTATTGAGTTTGCTCATAATATTAATTAGGGGGGAACAAAACCAAATTGCATTTACGGATGTCAGAACGGGAAGAATTGAAGTTATTTTAATTAATTGTAATTGTACAGCTTTTCCTTTTGGGCTGCATTTTACTTTTTCAGTTTGCTGTGCAGTGTTTAAATCTTACAGCACTGTGGAGATACATTTATTTTGCAGGTGAGGCTGTCGTGGTAAGTTTAAGAAATTTAGGAAGGGAGAAGGGCCCTGCCAACAGTTGAGCTTTGGAGATGCAGAGAAAGCTGAAGGACCCAGAGTACCCTGAGTAGCAGCCTGAGTGCTCAAGGAAGGATGGCTGGAAGGGAAGAGTGTAATTCATGGTGTTAAAGGCTGTGAGGTTAAAGTAAGTTCAGTGGTTTCAGCCCATTGTGGAGGTGAAGGAAGCTACTTTAAAGAGGGGTTGGGCTGTGTCCTCACCTTAAAATGGAGGAAAGGAACGCTGGCCAGTGATGCTCTGTGGCATTTACAAAACTTCCTGCAGTGAAATGAGGATGGTCTTTTAGGGTAACAATGACTTTGTGCTTCTTTTGGGGATAAAACATCTATTAGGGGAATAAAGAATAATTAAACGATGTAGGCAATGAGATGAGGAAGAAGACAAATTCTGTATGTAACTTGGAGTTACTGCAGTTAATAGATCACGAAGTTGAAAATGTGAAGCAACTGAAGAGAGTCATCAAAACAAAGGGAAGGTGACCAAGAGAAGCATAAAATGTGTGAGGTGGGCTGCAGTGTGAGAGGCTCTGGGGTAGGGGAGCGAGTATTATAAAACACTTGTCACCTCAGCTGCTTCAACCCACTTTGTGCCTCCTGCCTCTGGGACGGTCTGAGTGCAGCAGCCACATGGCCTATCCCACATGCTCCAGCCCAGGTCCTGCATTACACTGCAGCCCCTGCTCGAGAGGCCAGTGCTGTCACACCCACAGGGATGAACATCGGGAGCCTTTTCCCTGCTGAGCCAGAGATTCAGGGGAAGAATTCGCCCGATCTGACAAATCCTCTCTGGGAAAGAACACGCTAAACCCAGGAAGAAGCTAACACGAAGTTGATCTCAGCAAGCACTGCTGTCACCATGGACTTGCTGTGGCCTTCAAGCAGGCTTACAAGAGCTTTAAAGTGGCATTTTAGTAAAATTGAAAGATATTTTTACAAATTTGTTTTCACCAGTGGGATATTTTTTCCCTTGCTGATTAAGCATTGGCCTCCGGGTGGAAATTTCCTAACCAGGAGGAAAGTCACAGACCTTACCTTTATTACACCTTGGTGTTTCAGTTCACTTAACTCCTAAAATCTTAATTCCATCTACATGTCCTTGTTAAAGCTCTGTTTTCCAGGTTTTCCTGTTTCTCTGAAGACAGCCTTACCATTCCAGTTTGTTTACGAGGAAATGCAAGCTGAAGCAAATGATAAGAAAAATTGAAGTCTGCTTTCACATTTTTTTGTAACAAAAATAATTTTAGTAACAAAATACTTTATTCACTTTTCTTTCAATCAGAAACATAAATATTTGCAACAATATTTGTACTTTCAGCACACAAATCAGGGAACACACGACACATTGCTAACAGCAATTTTTTTCATTAAAATATTTGCTGCGCTTTCATGCACAATATATGAAAAGCAAGGGTCCCTCTCAGTTATTTTACTCTCCTGGTAAAAAACCTAACGCCCCTCTGCTGCTGGGTTACTCTAGTTCCACACAGTTTTGGAGCTTCACTATAAAGCTAAAAAGTAACTCTGATTTCATACCGAATTCACACACCCCCACACTCTGCCTTTGTGGTCAGTCCGCATCTGAGGTCGAAACAAATTTGTATAAAAAGTGCAAAAGCTGCCAAAGCTATCCCTCCACTTCCCGCGTCACGGAATAGAAAACATCCCTGCGCTACGTCTCCGTTACGCCGCAGTGTCCGATTCTTTATTATTGCTATTTTAAGTTACACACTCACACAACTCCACACTATGTACAGGGAAGGGAACTCTCCCTCCCCGAGGCCCTGGAAAGTGCGGCAGTGCCGGGCGGTCCCCCTGGGGCTGTGCCCGCGGGGCCGGGTCAGCCGTGGGCGGTGGAGAGGCCGTGCCAGCCGAGCGGGAGCGTGTTCTCCGGCGACAGCTTTGCTGGGCTTGGCTGCTCAGCCACGAGTCTCTGCAGCGTGTCGGAAGTGCCCGGTCGCAGCCAGGGCTCTGTCGCCACCGTGTCCACAGAACCGGGGCGTCTGCCCGCGTGGGACTGGGGGCGCCTCAAAAGGTCATCCACGTCTCCGAAGGAAATGTCATCACCTGGGAGAGGAGGAGAGCAACGTGCATATGATCAAGAGGGCAGAGGCTTATCACACCCAACCACAACACTGGACAGGCTTACTTGTCTGCAAAAAATGTATAAATAATGCTTTTAAATCACATTTGTTTCTACTCGCCACAGATTTGTGGATGTTCTCTGGAACTGGGCCCTGACAACTCCATACCCGCACTGCCAGATCAACAGGGGGGTGACACAGGCAAAGGGGGATGGACTCAGTGCATGGCTCTGGCTTTCCCAAAAGCTTCTTTAACAGGGAGAAGTCAAATCTGTCAGTGCCTATATGGCTGAAAAAATGCATGTGGAAATAAGGCTGTTAATTACAGTGGCATGGCCTAACACTTCTGTCTAGATAGTCCCTTACTCAGGAGAGAACTCAGAATTATTTTATGATAGGTTAACAGTGTAAACATAAATGAGTCTGTATCACAGTCCAGCACAGCTGATAACCTCAATGCAATGTCACTCTGGGTAAGTTGTGATCTTCTGGCTACAAAACAAACTCCACCAAACAAAAACCAGAACTGCCTTGCCTTTGAATTTGGGGTTATCACTCTCAACTCTACTCGTTTCAATTCTGTCAGCCATCATACATACCTAATACCTTAAATTAAGAGTTCTTAGTATGGAGTATCAAACAAATTTTTACTATCTATAGAGGGATATAAATGTATAAATTTCTCTGCACTGTTCCTTTTTTCCCCAGACATGCACCTAGAAGAACTGGAAATTGCAATGTTTTCCCCTTTAAAGCTGAAGTCACATAAATGAAGAGGTTCTGGTTTGTTGTGTTTTTAAGAGGGGCAGAAAAATATTTAAAGACTCTGACTTAGGAAAGAGAAACCACAAATTTTTTTCAGAAACATCCTAATTTGAGCAAAATGTAACAAATGGTGTGTTGCATACCAATGAAATAATTCACTTTAGCAATTTGTGTCATGTCAGTAAAGTATTTTGATGATTTTTCCAAATTCAAGGGTTTTATTCTGGAAAAAATTATGACCTTTTACAATTTGATTTTAAGCCAAAATTTCACTGAAGCTGCTCATTAAACCTTGAAAGCTGATGCTTTAAACATGGCCCTGAGAACCCAGGTCCTGCAGAAGCAGCAGCCAGGTGTGCAGGGGTGAAGGGAAGGCCAGAAACTGCACAACCCCACATACACTGTGAGCAAAGGCTCTTTTCAGTGGGATTTCAGGTTCCAAAACAAAATGCCAATTACTTTCTGTTCAAAAAGAACTTGGCAGCAAATCGTTAGTTCTGTCACATCAGACAGTGATCTGATCATCCTCCAAGCCTTCCTAGTCTGGTTAAAACAAAACTTGTCTGTAACATCAGAAGTGAGAGCAGACCTCCCTCCCTCTGTGCTTAAAGCTGGGAGAGTGAACCTCTTTGTCTCCTAAATCCTGGGCCAGATGAACAACCCTGTGGGCTGGAAGCCACAGTTTTTACACACAGAAGTTACAGTGGGGTTAAAAACAGCCCACAGCAGGAAAAGTAATGCCTAAAGAAAATTAAATCTCTCTTCGCTGCTTGGAAAGATGATACTTAGAAAAAATAAAAATAAGGTAATGTATTTGTTTAGAGACAAACTGTGGACATGCAGGCCCGAAGGCTGCATTTCCCCACGCTAAACTATTACCTGCCTTTAAAGACAAAGCCTTCAGATCTTCCAGATGTCAGAGGCAGGAACAACTGTTCTGCCAGAGGTAAGATCATAGTGCACACCACTGCATCAGACTCACTTGGTGCTGCTTTTAGGAAGCAACACAGATCAGCTACAGTGCAAAACTTGCTTCATCATGAATTTCAACACCGTGTACTCCATAAAAAACTGTTCTTAATTGGAACACATATAACGAATTTTCTTTGGAGCTGCCACTTGATAATTCAGTTTATATCTGCAGACTGGGGATAAGCAGAGCTCTTCCTTTGCATAGAATACTGATTTAGAAACTGAGTGCACCTGGACTCCTGCAAAACACCGACTGCAGCACATCCCACCCCTCAACGAGAACAAATTCCTTTGGCATCCTCGAGTGGACACCAGTGTTTGTCTTCTGCCTGCCTGCACTTAACCAGGAACCTGTGCTGCTGCCTGCTGTAGATCACTGCAGGCTCTGGCATTCCTTTACTTAAAGGCACAGAGGAACGCCTAACAAGTCTCAAACAATTTAGGCAACTTCTCTTACAATAGCAAGATCTCAGCCACATACCTAATGTGTGCAAATCTGTGAGAACTTCCTCTTCTGTATCTCAGCCTGCTCTGGTTTATGCAGTTAGGAACATGCATACCCTGCTCACTGGAGAAAGCATCTGCTGACCGACAGAGACTCTGTTGCCCAAAGTATTCCCCGAGTGTGTTGGTGGGAATGGCTTTTTTTGGATGGGTGAAAACAGCTGAGGAGGCTTGGCTCCTCTTTTCTAAGTTTCCAATTAAGAAAACAATACTAGCATGGTTTTAGGATTCCCATATCAGCCTTGCAGGAGAAAGACCTGCTGTGGACAGAGTCTCCTTACTGAGCCAACAGGATCAGCATTTAGAATTTATCAAAGCCTGTAAATTGCCATCCCTGGTCATTTAAAGCAAAAATAACCAGTTACATTTCCTTAGTTATATATTTGACAGGTTTGTTTTCTCTCAGCAGTGTCTCTGAGGGCAGAGGAGACATAACAGTCCCAGCTGCTAGGAAAGCAAGAGGATGCCACAGGGGTTATCAAACTGTTATGGAAAAGGAATAAAACCACTTGGTTTCACTCATTTTCTCTGTAATGTCCCCGAGCATGAGAAGGGAACAGGAGGGCGGGCAGCAGTGCAGCCTGAAGAGGATCTCTTGCTACTTTTCCAAGAGGCACGTGTGCTAAGGGTGAGCGATGGTCCTCATGTGTTCCAAAGAAAAAGCTACATACAGATGTATAAATATACACACACACACACACACATATAAAAATTATATACTAAAGGCTGAAGCTCTGGAGACCAGGAAAAACAAAGCAAACAAAATAAAAAGTGTAGTTCATAGGTTATGAGGTGAAATTATAAAAGAGGTGAGATAATAAGAGCAGAGAAGTAAAAGAAGTTTACATAGCAAAAAAACCTGGGTGGAGTAAAATTAGTAAAGATTTATTTAGGTTATAGAAAAAAATGAATATGAATGGGGCTTTTTTAGTGATCTGAAAATCACAGTGAGATGGTTAAAACAAACAAGAAAAGGATGAAGTGCTTGTAAGAGTACCCATAGCAACAGAATCAAAAATACTGCCAGCATCTGTACTCTCATTAAGTTTATAAAAAGGATGCTGATACTGGAATTGCCTGTACAGCATAGCAACCACCTCCTAAAAAAAGGAAATTTCAGACTCTCATACGAAAGAATCTGGGTCATATTCCACATGAGAAATTAAAGGCCATTAATGGTTGACATGATTGGTACTTCATACACAAAGGGGATCTAGATCAGGCCATCAGCCTACGGAGAAGCTCCAAGACAACTCCCAGTCTGATGTATTATATGGTCACAAGAAACACAGAATGAATTCAAGTGTGTGTCCAGTAAGAGAGGTACCCATATCAACCTCAAATACTGAATGTTCGTTTATACCCACAAACCACTAGAAAACAACATTAACTAGAAACTGAAGTACTTCATCAGACAAAATTTTCTGGCATATCTTCATGCTGGTTGTACCACAGACACCTGATTCCCAGGAATGCCAATAAACTCACACAGGCACCTCATCACCATTCATCACTCAGGCATTTCACTTCTTTCCACTAGCATTTCAGCAATGCAGCTGGATATCCCCATCCTACTGCCAGCAGTGACACACTGCAGTGGTACAGACAGGACAAGTACAACTGGCTGATCAGACAGGAATTAGAGCATCTTTTCCTACTACCCTCCCCTAAACTTACTCTAAAAGAGTTGTGTTGAAGTTTGCTGGGGAACCCCTTGCTACAGTGCTCTATAAATAATTCATATGTTTGATCCAGTTGCTCACTGTTCTACTATGTGCAGCCTATTATTATTTGTTCCTTTAATTATTATAATTAATTAGTAATCACTACATCTTCTCTACTACACAGAGCATACCCAAGTAAGCAGATTTCTGCTGGAGCTCAGTCAGTCTGTGCAATCGTTCTTCATTCTTGCCTTTCAACTGATCAACATCGAGGCTGAAGTTTGAGTGCAAACTAAGGCTGTCAGGCTGCAGCAGCGGTGCCTGCCCTGCTGCAACATCCTCCTGCAGAAAACCAAAAAATGCACAGTTCCTTCAGTTGAACAGTACCCTTTTAAAAGGGCAAATAGCTACATATGTACTCTCTCTGGATTCATAACACCGAGTCACTACAGAACCACAGAACTGTCTGATGTTAGATCTGTGGTCCACCCTCATATTTAAGCCAATGTAGTTATCATACGTACAGCACACTCCAAAGCTTTCTGCTTTATTCGTCTCCTCTCCCTTGCAGAAGATGGAAGCTGTGGTAATAAATTTACTTCTTCTAAGGCAGGAAATGTTTCCCCATTAGCACCTGGAAAAACAGGTGAAAATCATTTTCAAAGAAATCAGAACACCAGAAAAGGCTCAAACCTGCCTATGTTTTGAAATGAGCAGATATATTGTACTTGGTTTCATCACAGGAATCAAAGGGAAGTATTCATTAGGACATCTTGCACAAAGCCAGTGATAACTCAGATTCAGACAAAAGAACAAGGGGTGAACTTCAAGCAAAGGCCAGAAATACCTTGAGATATACCTGGAACAGGTGGTTCAGAGAGGTTGTGGACTCCCCAGCCCTGAAGTGTTCCAGGCCAGGTTGGATGGGGCTTTCAGCAACCTGATCCAGTGGAAGGTGTCCCTGCCCACGGCAGGGAGGTTGGAAGGAGATAATGTTTAAGGTCCCTTCCCACCCAAACTGTTCTATGATTCTATGATATATATCAAAATATTTCTTACATAAAGGATAAAGCATTTCACATACTGCAAATCCACCACCCACCTCACTTCACCAAATCTTGTTTATACATAGATCTTTACTTAAAAATTCAAATGAGTGTAGTATCTCTGTTTGAAATAGAGAACACTAGGCCAATCAGTCATAAAAAGCTACAGTCATGTAATAAATTATCTAGGTAAATATGTTACATGGAATATATAATAACATTACACAGATTGACAATGTTACATGGAATATGGTAACACAAGTCTATGCGTTAATCACACAACCTTGGTCGTATCTCAGCCCTTTCATGTAATAAACTGTTAGAATCGCTTCATACAAAAATAAATTATTTTTTTTTGATCCTGCCTGTATCACGTTACAGTGGGGGGAGTTTAATATATTTTTATAATATAAATGAACCCTAAGGTGATGTCTCTGGTTCACACTTGCTTTGTTTTATTTCCCCTTCTTCTGCTGATTTAAACCATTTAAAATACAAACTGTTTCATGCAGGCACCTTTTTTTCCTCCAGGACCACTAAGCACTGCCTTGGGGCTGGTTCATGGCTTTGCTGCTGCTTGGTGCAAACAGTGGGCTCTGACTCCTAGTTCAGGCCCTCTGGCACCTTCAAGAACTGAGGCTCTCAGGAAAAGAAAGGACTCTGCTCAGGAAAACCACTACAGAATCCGTTATCACCAACAACTCTTTGTGACAACAAATTCACCTTTAGGAAAGGTGCGTACTCTAGTATGACACCTTAAGTAAAAGGATTAAGAAGACAGATGTGTGCAAATTCTAAAAGTAACAATTAAACAATTACTTTGGTTGAAAAAGAAAATTCCTAGGTTTGAAAAATAAATTTGATTGATATCAAACAAGTTCAGGGAAACAAAAAGAGATTTTTTTTTTTTAATTCTTTTGTATTACCAGTAGGTTTTTCCCTAAAAATAAAATTTTTATTCTCCTCTCCTCTTTTCCCTCCTCAGTTTCACTGCAGGTACTCATTCTCTTATCACAAATGGTTCAATGAAAAAAAATCAAAGCTTAATTTTGAAATGGCTAACAATCCACAAATCAGAATTCTAATTACAAGACCTGTTGAACTTCATTGTATTCAAAATAGTGCTATTACGCAAAATACAAAAAAGGGTTTAATTGTGTGAATTTATGACAACAAAGTCCAAGCTTAAGTAGAATTTATTTGAACCATTAGTGTGTCATCAATTTCAGATGCCACCCATTCCTGTAAGCATCTATCATTCAGACACTGCTGCATAGAGATGCTTCCAAATCACTCCATTAACACTAATGAATTTTAAGGTTTCCAGTGAAGCAAAAAAGGGGAAAAAGAAACTGATAAACTCTTTATTCCTAACTGCCTCAAATTTTTGAGCCCTGGGAGATCAATTCACTTGTAATGCTGACATAATAGATGTCAAAATTGACTTGGATTTTAAACCCATCTCAAAAAAAAACATCAACCAAAACAAAGGGTAGTGTTACACTCTTCTTAGGAAATGAAAAACATTGTTAAAATATACCCCAGGTATTTCACAAAAGACCCCCAGACAATGCAAAAGTACAATTCACAGAGAAGGCAGCTGTCAGGGATGGAAGTCACCAGATTCACATTCAGAATTTTAATAGCCATTTATAAAGCCCAAATAATGCAAAGGATAACAGAGTTTTAGTTTGTGCCTACAGCTCAGTATCAGAGAACATGGTTTTCATCACAGTCATAAATGACCTGGGAATAAAATGGAAAACAAAGGGGGAATAGATAATATCATAGGTCAACTCCACCATCTCACTAAGCTGCAAGTACCAGCTGGATGAGGAGAAGAAGGAGAAGAGTGAGAGGACTATAAAAATCATGAACCTTGTGAAAGTGGCAAATAAAACCAAGGGCACCCCATTACACAGGAGGCAGATTCAGATGAAAGGACACAGTGTGGATATTTATCCACAGGATGCTGCTGATGGTAAACAATTAGCAGGATTCAAAAATGCTCATCCCGATTCATGAAAAACAACCTATTAAAGACCCAGCTTAGCAAGACTTATTAAATGCAATCACCCAGCATTTGACTTGGGAAGCCTCCGAGCTACAAGTCACTGGAATGTGGAAGAGTTCTGCGTGTCTGCCCTCCATCCAGTATGAGCCTACCCTGGCTACTGTTAGAGGTAGGATATTTGGCCACATTCGAGACTTATGGGCTCTCCTAAGGCATCCTTTCACCATTTGGGCTGTACTATTCCTAACCTAAAAAAAAGAAGGCATTGCAGACTACAGAGAGTACCAAATGCATTGAACAAGGCTGAAAGCCCCATCCTGTGCCCTTCCCAGTGCCAGGTTCCATCCTCTACTCCAGGACTTGTGCGATAACAGAACAAGCCTGAATACATTCCAAATGAAAAATGAAAAATTCTGCTTTTAACAAAAGCCAGACAATAATAATCAGTTTATCATCTAATTTCATTAAAAGTGCTTGCAAGACTCTACTGTATCTCCCCTACAGCAAAGAATAAAAACCTTGTAAGATGATTTCCCATACCTTATTGAAAGAAATTTCGAGATAATGTAATTCCTACTAATGGAAAAATAACATGTAGAGGCCTGAGCTGGTTAGTTTTTCTAGCCTTATTATTTCTCATGACTGGAAATAAAACAGTACTTTTACATAGATGCATATGAGGGTTGAATAAGGAGACATAAGACATTATGGGGCAGTCCTCTATACAAAAATCTTAAAATTAAAAATCATCTACTTCAGATGATGAAGAAGTGACAGTGTTTACAAGTATGATGTTGCAAGTGAAATAATATGTGAACAGCAGAAAAGTGATTAATTCAGAATCATTATTATACCCATATAATCACACTTAAAATCGAGCATGCTTGTGCATCAAAAGAGTAGCCATGAAAAGAATCACTGCCTAAGCCTTTTATATTTCACTGTGAACAACTTCCAGTTAGTAAGCTGTGATCACCAATAAATTATTATATTTGCTGCAGAACAATAGAAGAGCATTGCATATTCTACCACTGTAGCACATTTGCTAAAGAAATATTAGCGTTTCCTTATCAAAGGTGGGAAGGTGCTAAAAAGGGCTCCTTGACAAGACTAACATCCCAGACAAGGCACGAAGAGCAGAGAAAGGTGCTTTCCCATTAAAAGATGCAAAGTGGTATAAGGGAGCCTCATTAATTTTATAGGTGATCTAAACAAATTTATTGCAGTACAATTTCATAAATATTTGTATTTTAATTTAGAGGTATCATTTTCTAATACTTTAAGCCAATCACCAAGCTACAAGTACCACAACTTTGAAAACAGTAATACTCATTTTAGAGACACAGCATTAAATAACATATTTGTACACCCAGAACATGGTAAGGGGAGGTAAAAACTCACCGATAAAAGCGCTATCTGATTCCAACAGTGAGTGTTTCAAGAATTCATTAGATTCATTCCTGAACTACAAAAGTGAAACAGAAGACATGGAAATTCAGAGGCCTCAAAATACTTCTGGAGCCAAATTATAATTAATGTAAATTAATTGCCAAACTTCTGCAAAGTAAAGAGCAGCTCTACAGTGTTATATTTTACTATTCTTTACTTTAGGTTTCTACAAACCCAATACAGTTTTAAATAATTCATATTCTCTCTAAGCATTAGGGGGGTTTTTTTCCACTTTTCTGTAGTAATCCCATTTGCTGAAATTGCCTGCACATGGCAGCTGTTGTGGTGATTTGTGCAACACAGACCCTTCCATCGAGAAACAGATCCTCATCTCTCCACGTGAGTTTCAGAACAGCCAGTGCTATAAGGGAGCTTTGCACTTTATGTTTGCAGGAAGTATTGATCACATGAAGAATGATTCCTTATGCTTCCCTTACCCCACCATATACACGTTTTGACATTAAAGCATTAAAATAACAAATTTCTTCATTCTAAGAACAAGCACTAAGACCAATACTCCTGGATCACTTCATAGTTGCAACCATTTGTTACAGAAATTCTAGTGTGGAATAATTTCTGTTGAAAACCACTCTAAAATCAAAGCAGTAAAAACTATCAGAGGAAACAGAACAAGAGAAAACAAATCCTTCACTGCAAAGCATTGCTCTGAATGAGAATTTCAGGCAATAAATTACAACTATAAAGTGCATTAAGATGATTATTTTTTAAAATAAAAAACTGTTTCATTTCTGCATTTAGTTACAGTATTATCCTCAAGGTTAATGTCTTTGGTCTTGCAGAGTCTCCTGTTTTTTATGGTTTCACATTACCATGAAACACAATTGAACTCTGTTATTCTTTAGTTTGGGTTAGTACAAAATTTCAACTTAATAGCACTTGATTTTGCTCTTTTCACCAAGTCAGAAAATAATCGGCCCATCTGAGACAACGGACTTAATTCTTCACTGCCAAGTCCATCACTTACACCACCTGAATTCAGAGTAACTCCTTTTGGTTTGTCTTTTTCTACTAATTTTGCCCCCCCTATAGCAATTGAACATCATATGAATATAAAATAAGTACCAATGAATACAAAAGGAACAGAGGTAAAAAATCAGGCTATCTCTATATACAAGCATAAGCAACTTGTATGTCAAGTTTAATTAATGTCAATTTAAAGAGGCTGTTACTTGTTGTATGGACAAACAAGAGAAGTAAGTAACCTTGCTGTCTTGTTATTTAAGTGCAATTCTATTGTCCAAGTCAAAGACACACTATTTCTCACACTTGAAAAAGCAATATAATAAAAATCCTTTTATTCTTACCAGTCCCATGGTTTGTGGGTAGCTGTCAGAAGCGGAATCATCTGGATCAACAAAAGCCACATAAGAAAGAGACAAAATGACAGTGTTGACATAAAGAGAGTTAATACCAAAACATATTAAAAGTTTTATCAGTATACAATTGCAAAAGTGAAGAGCAGTATACATCACATCTTTAAATTTACATACATTGTAATGAATGAATGCATTTTTAAAACATTTGAACGCGACATTTATTCTGGTTTCCTTATGTAAATTTAAGTAGAATCAAAAAAAACAAACAGAAATCTGTAGCGTATTATTTCTGAGAATACTGAGCATGTGCAAGCCCTTAAGGCTGGATTCATCAGTCACATTCATTTCACACTATAACTATATTGTTCATCACTAATAAAAATCGACTGGTTTCCATCTTATTCAGAACTGTACTTGTTATCCAGAAAAAGGAAGCATAACTATTTCTGTGGCTATTGAAAACCGTTTTTTAAAAAATATAATCACATTTCACTAAATGCTAGAACTGCATCAAATTGTGCTGAATTCTGAAAAAGTTCTCTATACTGCAAGTCAGAACTACTTCTGAGGTATGTTTACAACAATATTGTAAACACTTGTTACAGAAAGGTCATGTCCGAGTACTGACTGAATGATGTAAAAACTCATCAAAGCAAAACAGTTTAAACCATCAAAGCAGCTGATGGAGGCACAAAAGTTTGCTGCATGAATACTTAGATTCTCTCTTATGTTTCGTTTGTTGATACCTTGGGATCTTTATTGTTTGAATTACTGCATCTTCAGCAAAATCCAGCCACCCAGCCAGTGAGAAATGTTTTTTTAGTCCTGTGCTCTGCACACCGCTGAATCCTAATGTAAATGGAATGTAGTACTCATAAAACCCAACAGGTTAAGTAACTGCAGATGAAAAAGCACTTAGACAGAAATCTGTTTTCCAAAGTGTACCAAGTAACTCCAAGTTGATGGCCTTCTTACTGTAATGAAGATTACCCTCCCTTCCCTACAAATGCATTTTGGTTTTCTTGCCATCATCTTCACATATTAAATTTTGTGTGTCACATTTTTTTCTTACAAGAAACACATTTGTGAACTAAAAAAAGAGCAGAAATTAATGGTATTCAGCACTCAAGAGGTTGCTAGTGCTAAACTGCAGTACTTTAAACTCCATCTGAACTTCCCAGCTAGGACACAAAAGGCCGCCAAAATGGAGAGAAATCTCTCTAATTTATCATTTTTTGTTTAAACTTGATAAGAACCAAGTAGAAACAAAAGTTTGGAAAGGCTGAAGCAACTCTCATATTTTTAAATATCATCCAAAATAACTGGAGATATCAGTCTTTTATGACTGTAAAAGATATCTAAATGAACATTATCTTTGAAATTAAGTGCAGCATGCAAAAAAGGGGCATTACATTTACATTTTGCTATGCAGCCAAAATATTTTACCATGTTAGGATGTTAACATTTTACTGCCTTAGGATCATCTCTATTAAGCAATACAAGCAACATTTTCCTTCTGGAGCCTCAAAGTAGTTATGATATCTCACATGCAGCTTCTAAAGAAAAGCCTGTGTATGGGTACAGGTTTATGAAACTTTGAAATACTCAAGCGAAGATTATGGAAATAAAAGAAATCTAATCCATTAAAAAGAGAGCAAGGTGAAGTTACACCAGTTGCATTTTAACGAATTCACAGTTTAAAGCCATCTACTTCCTCAGCCAGAACTCAAAAATTGCTTCAAAAAACTTACCTGCTAACACTTTTATCACAGATCAGCTAAACAGTTTACCTGCTCTATAATTTTCTTTAAAAACCAGTAACAAAACTACTTTTCTCTTGCATTTTTCTGGAGTATGAGGAACTAGCTAAATTACTTTCAGGGAACCAAAGAGATGCTTACATTAGGATAGAATTCAGCATTCTGGTGTTTTGCTATTTTGTACTGCAGTGCTGACAGTGAACTTGAAAGAAGTAAAACTAGACCTGGTGTGTTCTAATTCTTATCAAATAAAAAAACAATTTCAGTGATTTTTGTTTCTTTCAGATTATTCATTCCTTACCTTCTGTTTCTCTCCTCATTCTCATTCTGTCAAGTTTCTTCTGCTGCTCCCTCAGCAGTGCCCGCTGTTGAATCTCTAGAGTCTGGTCATCTTTTGGAGGATCAGGATACATGTGCCTCAAAGCCACACGTGATTCAGAATCTACAGCAAAGATATGAAATTTACTTTTTTCCCCAGAACCAACATTCCTGAAAAGCATTTTCAAAGAAATAGCTCCAAAGTCATAAATCACATTAAAAGTAATGGTGACAGTGGCAAACAGGATGGCCCACTTAGCAATGATTTCACAATTTAACTATATTAAAAATATATTTCTTTCGGGTAAAGGAGGAACAGAAAGTTACACAGAATCATAAGTTGTTGGTACGTAAAAAAAAATCCAATTCAGTCTACTTTCAGTAACACCAAAATATCCAATGCACAGGAAAGTTTAAGCAACAAGGACTGGAAGACAGGTGAGTGCTCTGAGTGATAACACAGCATTACAATGCTGTGAATTCCATGTATTTCTAGGAACAGTCACACGGAGATATACACACATACAGAATCCCATCCACTGAGTGTGTCATATGGGCAGCAGCTGTGAAGAGTCTGATTTTTATTTTTGACTTTAAATCCTGGGTGGAATGGAAGATGGAGGAAAAGAACAGATGTTTCACTACCCTTCTTCATCAGTAACAGGAAGATCTACCTGCCTTTGTATTTAAGTTCATTAAATTCCCAGATATTCTGTATATTGACAGGATCTTGTGCCTCCTTTGACAAAGGTCGCCTTACTGGAGCCTGCAGACGAAGCCTGGCCATCTCAAATATATCCTTTGGATTCTTCTCTCTCCTCCTGCTTGAAAAGTTTGTAAAACAAGGAGAGTGCAATTTAACACATATTAATGAGTTGGATAGAAATATAATATTGATAAAATTTGGATCTTTTATCCTTAATAAAGCTATCAAAACAGGAAAATAAATTTGAAAGTAATGACCCTGCCTATTGTGTTATAAAAAGGGAATAAGCTACTTAAAATTAAAAAAAAGCCCTCATACTTTTGGAGTACGACAAAGACTGGTGATGAGTCTTTTCCAGCTAATTGGTAAGATTAACTAATACATTTGGAAGCAAACCTCTCTCTGAGACAGAACACTGCAACCTCCAATCTTCCCAGTACAGCCATTCTTAGAATAAAATTTAGTAAGATTCTTGGGAAAAAACCCAAACACATTAGGAAAAAAGTAAGAAAATTTAATATACAAGTTCTATCTTTGTATCTTCATTTCACTTACATATACTGGCCAACTAATACCAGATAATAATACACAGCAGCTCTAAGTTCCTGTGCAAAATCTAACTTTTAAAATTGAAGATTAAATCCTTACCGTGTAATGGGTATATCATCATCACTGGTCACATTTAGCAACTGTTCCTGCAGTCGCCTCTCTTCACTACGAAGCTGTTTCCTCATCTCTGATAATTCATTTATCACATTCTTTCTTTCCTCTGGAATTTAGCACAAATAATTTAAAAAGAAAGACTGTCAGAGCCACTTTTCTGCCTACTTCATAAATTAAGGAAAAGGGAAAACCCAGAGATAATTAAATGTTTATTAAAACAAGGGCTGCACAAGCACAAGAATCGCAGCATTTCATACACTAGAAATTAGGTCAGAGCTTGTATTTCAAGACAGCACAAGGACCAGATCCTCTGAATAGCAGAAAGCATCCAAACGTCACGGGAAATGGTTCACTGTATTTAAAAACAGAAAAGCTATGAAATAGCAGCAAGAGGGCATTGCCAGTAAAAAGTCTTATTTTCAAATAAGCAAACCTACACAGTCCTCAGAGGTCCAGAGGGAGAAGACAGGAATTGAGGTGGTATCTGCAAGCTCATAACCTCATTTCTGTTTCCTGTCTCAAAAGTGGGATATCTGTCTGTCCAGTGCAGACTCTCTTAAGCGGTCAAGCGTTCTAACTTCAATTTTTAGTATGTGCTTATACTGACTTTTTAGACCTTTGGGTCTAGGCTGTTTTTTTGTGGTCAGGACAGCATTCCTCCACAAGTTAAACCAGTTTAATAAATCCCTCATTTTCTAAATAACATTCTTAGTAATTTGAGATTTTACTGACTTTTAGTCTGTGTCAAGAACCTAGTGAAGCAAGTTTTACTAGTTTAAATCCCCAAACACGAGACTTAATTCATATGTCTTCATTTCTCTCATGACAGACGGTCTGAGTCAATCAATTTCCAATGGCTGCATTAAGAAACCACTCTCCCTTCCATTTAGTGGAAAAGCCACAAGTCCTCAGAACATCCCCAAGTACTGCCTTCTGCAGCCTAACATTTGTAGGACATCATTTACTGTTACGTTCCGTGTGTTTTTTGTTATATACTTGCAAAAAAGGGTCAAAAGAAAAATTATTGCTTTCCACCCATATACTGCCAAGATAACTAGCATATAAAAAGCAAAGGAGATCCTCCCAGCACAGGTGAATTTTAAAACCATCAATGAAAGCTACGAGGAACAAGCAGAGGATTAGGTGGATTATCAAATATAAGCAGAATTTAAGAGTTACAACTGCAGTGCTCTACACATTGTTGGTTTAATCCCTTACTCAGCCAATCCAAAACTCTCCCATTTTGCAATACTCTGGGCAGAGTGGTAACCACTGTTCTGACTGAGAGATTCAGCACTTTCTGTGCAGGCTATTCCATTATCAGAGTTTTTACAGACACTTAATAAATGCATTTTTATTTTGTATTAAAACTTCAGACATACCATACTAATATGCTGATATTATTAGAACAAAGAAAACACCCACAAAGAAATGCAAATTTTAAAAGATTATTCCTTTGCAGGAAAGAAAGGGAACTGTAACTGAGAACAATTTTGTTGTAATAGAAAATGAGTTTGTAATAAAGACAAATACCCACCTAATGAACGCAACTGATTTCTTCTAGCAGGGACAGGTGGAGAAGGAACTCTTGGCTGTGCAGGATCCTAGTGATCATAATGAATATGAAACATTAATATGTAAAAGGAAGAAAATATAGCACATTTTATTTCTTTATTTTATATCCAATTTACATTAACAGTTGGAAGACAGAATAATAACCTTCCAGGTTGTTAATGACTAAGGTTTTTTAATCTGATATTTCAATGTATAATCCAAATTACTATATTTGGATAGTATTTATAGCTACTATAAACTTATATATTACTATAATGCAATATTCAGAGATCTAGATAAACCTATACCAAGTTCTAAGACAGAACTAAATGGACTTCCCTCCAGATCATTCTTCACATTCAGGGAAAGAAATGGTTTTAATGAGGTTTAAAGCCTAACATAAAATATTCTCTGAAACTGCACTATAAAGTATTTAGCCGAGTTCATACAGACAGTTGGTAAAAAAACCCAAAAAACACTTTCTCAATAAAAAGCCTGAAGTGTAAGACTGAGATTCAGGTATCATAAACAATTATTTAATCTACTCTTCACAGGAGAAATTTCTTTAAAAAACCAAAAAAGTATTGGCCCAGGAAAGATTATCAAGTGAAAGAAATGAGTGGTCTGAGGACTACTCCTGTAAACTCATTTTTGATGCAGAGAAGAAAGCAAAGCGTATTAGGAGTTATAATCTTCTTGTACCTCCAAAAACAAAGATGAAACAATAACGTCTGTAGCTATGATTCAACATCAAACTTCATGCCTGAGCTAAGTTCTCTAAGTGAACACGATGAGCTGCTGGATTATATAGAAACTTTCTCATACTAAATCTTGAGATCATTAGACCCTTGGTAAGGGTCTGGACAGTGCATGTCCTCTCCAAAATGAGGTACTCATCCCTACAGACTATGCACCTGCAGAAAAAAAAATTAAAACCACACACTGCCAAAAAAATTCCTCCATACTTGGAATAAAATTTAACAATAAATTTTAGAGCTACAAGACTGATCAATGTAAAGACTGTCCCCGGTTATCTGTGGCATTCCAGTAATAACTAGCAAGCACTAAAAACGTGGTAGGATTTCATACACTGTACTGTCTTAAATAAAGCAGTAAGTAGTTTGCTACAATAATCATACTTGTGAATAGTAAGATATATGGCTCTCAGCAGAGGGAATCCTTTCTTCTTTTCTTACAGATTTGTTCTGAAGAGTGGGAATGATGGGAGAAGATTGCCTTGAAAACTGCAAGGAGGAAAGTAAGGCTGAAAGTACGTTCCCACAGCTTATGAATAAAGTGTTATTTTAGACAGAAGGAGTTTTGTTAGTATTTTTCCTTTGACAGAAAAATGTTCTTAAATGCATAAAATTATTGCAAAACTTATTTTATGCCATTTTGGTTTCTACCTAAGGTAATTTTAATCCTTTTTTTTCCTATGCTGTAGGTGTTTTTTTCACTTACGTTTAAGTTGTATGTCTTTGTTTCCTCTAGACATTTCCATTATATCTGCCCGTTTCAGAGAACTGGCAAAAATTCTGTAGATATTTTATAAGAGACAGCTTTATAATTTATTTTGATTCTGTCCATCAGAATTCTATGTGATGGACTTTTTACATCACCCAGGTCAAAGGAAAATAATTAAATTATCAAGAACACCACTGTTTAAGATGAACAGTCCTACTAGTCCTCTAAATTATATAACTATTTTTATTTGTATTTGCTCCTCTGCAAATGGCAGGTCACGGTACTTCACCGCAGATATAAAACTCAACTACAGAGTACAGCTTGCTCTTATTAATCTTGTTTTTACTATTTTTTTAACGCAAATTCAATCAGCAAGGTAAGTTTCCACTATAGCATGCCTGATTTTTCAACCAGCTGCTCCATTGGTGCACTAAGTATACTGCAGCTTGATAAACTTACAGAGGACCAACACTGAAGGCAGAGGTCTAAGAAATCATGTGATTTCTTTAAAATCCAGTTATTTTTAAAAATTAAAAAGAAGCATTTGTATCTTAGAAAGTTAATGAAGCATACCATCTTCTTTTCCTCTTCCATCTTTTCTTTCTCAAAATATTGTCTAAGTTGTTCCTCTTGCTTTTCTTCTTTTTCTTTTCTTTTTTTTTCTGCCTCTTTTTTCCGTTCTTCATCTAATCGAATTATTTCTTTATTTTTCAATCTTCGCTGTAACATAAACATTATTAGTACATAAAAAAGACTCAAAATTACAAAAGTTTTCTTTTGTTTTTATGTGGAAAGTTAAAACTAAACAATCAAAGCGTCTAGTATGAAATGAAAAGCATATTTCATTAGGCTGACTTCAAACATTCAAATTAAAAAAATATCTCATGCAAATATTTAACATCCACAGTCCTGGCTTTGCTAACATCATTTAACATAATTCCTAATAACTTCTATACATACCAGCTTGTGACCCCAGATCTGCCATAAGCTAAGGTTAAACTGTAGGAGTAATTTCCAGAAATTCAAACAAAATATACTGCAAACAGGCACCACACTATCACAAGCCCACAGAGAAAATGATCATCTGGTCTCAATTTTAGTCCTGTGTTTGTGATTAGTGATGATCCCAGCAAGCTTCCTACTCTATACGAGACCAGATCTAGTATCCAGAAGACAAGGCTCATCCAATTAACTTGCTCATATGAGGGAAGGAGAATTTAGAATACCAGCTAAGTGTTCTGACTTAGAAAATTTGAAGCCCTACATCCTAAATCAATCTTTCATAATCCTGCAGAGATGTCCTTCTCCTAAAATTATTTATGATATTCTAAATTATGAAAATTTATTTACTTTTTCAAACCTGATAAATAAAGCTTTTGAGTTTGAATTAAAGCCATGGGGATTGATTTGGGTTTCAATTTACCTCCATGAAAAGTATTCATTAGATTTGCCTGGCATTCTTCCAAAACAAACAGTATTCTTATCTCAAAGACATCTCTTCGCCAATTTTAAAAAAAGGCTTTAAAATATCTTCCTGTACAGCTACATTCAGAATACAAATAATTTCAGGAGAGCTAGATTTAAAATGCTAATAAAAAAAGCAAAAAACTGGACTGTTTTTTTTTAATTCACCAGTTTGACAAGCTTTTTATTGGCCTTAACACCAATTTCAGTTTAAAATGTGAACACCACTGTCACTTAAAGAACTATGTAATTTTTCTTAGAAGCATAAACCGTACTTCGAGTTCATGGTACACCCTAAACAGTGAGAAGAATGTGCTAGTAAATGCTGACAATCTTCCCCATCTCCTCTGGTTAATGTAGACCCATTTACATGAAAACACCAATTCCCAAGACAATTTTCAGTTTACCTGATTAATCCAGATGACAAATATTACAAAGGCTTAGTAAGTTTAGAAAGACAAAAAGTCAAAGCATCAAAATACTACACCTCCTCATCTTTTTTCCTTTTCTCTTCTTGTTCATCTTCATATGCTTTTTGAATTCTCATCCTCTGTTCTGCTAGTCGTTTTTCCTCTTTTTCCTCTTCCATTCTAAGTTTTTCTCGCTCTGCTTCTTCCCTACGCCTCTTTTCTTCAATCTAGAACATAAAACAAAGAGGTATTCAACTGTCAATAGCCAGCAATAATCTGATAAACAACATTTACCATCATGATCTTCTGCAGTACCTACTTGCACAATCAAAAGTTCTAGGGTACAAATGAAAGAATCCCAGGGCCTGACTTACATTTCAGCTCCAGAATTCCTTTAAAATTAGATTCTATTTTACTGTTTCTTATTGGCCACTATTTATGGAACCACCCTCGAGTAAGAAAATTAGTTATAAATGCTACTAATAAACCCAGAATATTTCCTTACACTTACTCTACTCCAGATGTGCTGGAAAAACGCTTTTCTTCACTGACTAAATAATGGAAGATGGGAAACCAAACCAAAGAAAGTTACAGCAATTATCTTTTTTTCTTTCCACAATTATAGTATTTTTAGACCCAGTGCTGACTTACTGAAGCTAATGGTCTGCCCATTCTTTACTCTTTTTGGCATCCCCATACATGGAAAAAAAGCCCCTTGATCTTTTCAAGAGATCCCCATCAAACTACTGTATGACTTTAGTATTCTTTTAAATTATCTAGAATGCCCTCAATACTGATATTTAATTACACTGATATTTAATTCCTGTGGCGTAAGTTTATTTGTGAAGTGTTATGAACAGAAGAAGAACCTGGCAGAAGAACAATCAGGTTTTATATACCCATCAATAAATAACTACCCTGTGACTGTCTCACTGATGACCATTTCATTTTGATGAACATGCAACTGTATCATGTAGACTTCCAAGGGTAAACATTTTTGTTTCTTTAGGCATTTATGTGTGCAAACCTGCACAGTATGCACAGTTTGAGAACTCAATACTAATTTAAAGAGCTGCACTTAGGAAAAAAAAAAGGTAGAACTTAAAGAAACCAACTATTAGGAAATACTTATAAAAGTGATGCTATTATGTAAACCAAAATCCAAGAAACTCAGTAGTATACAGCTCTTAGTACACCTCTTGTGTACAGAATTGGATATGATCAGGTAAGTAAGGTCTTTGGTCAGCAGCAATGATTTACTCTGACTGGAAACCCTCTCTTTAGAAGGTATTTAACCAGATGATATCTAGCATACACATTCACCTGTAGACGAAGAAAGTTCTTGTATGACTCCTGTCGCTTAAGATACCGAGGAGATGGTGGTTCACCAAACACATTACCTCGAGCAAAAGGAGAGGCCTGTGCAAATGTAAAACCTAAGAGAGGGGAAAAGTTACAGATAAAAATCAAAGCAAATTTAAGACAGCAAGCCACAGTGAAGAAGAGGGAATCTAAGACACTTGTTTCAAAAAGTATCTTATGACAGCCATAATTCAAGACTATAGCTGGGATTAAAAGTTCTTACGTTGTCTGCCTAGAATACTGCCAGGTTTTAGCTGCCTACTTACTAACATCCAAGTGAGTTGTTTTTTTACTAAATAACACCTATAAAAAATCATATTGCTGTCTGGTTTGCAGTTTAGTATCTAAAAATATTACCCACAAGTTAATTAGAATAACAAATATTTTACACCTCATAACTTCACTGCTTGCAACTACTCATAGAACATATAGTTCTGTTCTTTAGGTTTATTCACTCTTTGAAACCAGAGCATCCTAATAGAACAAATATTTAGGTAAAGTAGCAAAGGATGCTACAAAATGCAAAGTCCCAGACTGTCAAATAAAATTCTATGCAGTCAGAAAACTGAATTCTGCCAGTATAAGGTGCCTTCTGTACGATGAAATTTGAAGTGTCAGGTCTCCTTTAGTCCTGAGTTACGTACATGCCACAACATACAATCCCAAAGGGTGCAGATAGGAGGATTAATTCAGATACCACACAGAGCAGATTTTGCAGAACATAATCCCTACAGGAAGCAGAGGAGGAAAAGCAGAGTAAGTTGTGTTAACTTTTCAGCTCATACTGCATGTGTTTTACACATAGCATGTCTGCTCTGAAGGACAGTGCCTCAAGGATGTGCAAGAGCAATAGCTCCACTGAGCTGAGACAAACATTACGGTGATGAGCCACCTCAGTCAGATGAAAGCAGAAATAACACATACACGTATTCCCAGAGGAATGCACATGCTTACTACTACAGCCTAGCCTTGGGAGCATGTGCTTGCATACCAAGGAGTATACTTTGAGGTTAGTGTTATTTTTCCTTACATGGAAGAAGTGCTTGAATCTTTCCAAAATATAACTAAACTTACACGTAGCTAATTCAGGATGGAGTAGCTTCACACAGATATGTTCCATGCAAAAGAGCAGAATAAATTTTATATACCACTTAGAAGTTACTATGAAAAATATCAAGGAAAATGCTTGCTTGTGTACCAGCTACTATCCTGCAAGTTGCTCTTTTAGGGCATTGGTGTACAAAAATACCCCAAAAATCCAACCAACCAAACCCACCAAAACATACACAAAGCCACTTTATTGCCTGGCTGAACAAATTCAAGGAGCAAGACTATAAAGCTCCCATCACTGATGTGCACCACCTCCTGATCCCAAAGTAAGTGATCTAACCAGGGGGCTCTTGGCTGTTTTACATTTTTACTTTACTGGCCTTGCCTGTTTCACTTCTCACGAAATGATTAAATATACAGTCTCTCAGAGATAAATAGTGAGACGAAAGACAGAAGGAACAAAAGTCAGTGGTAAGGACATTGAGTTACAACCATGCAAAGTAGATTTATGCTCCAAATACCATGCAATTCTTCATACAGAAGCACAGCAGTTCAGACAGGAGAAAGAAAAGTAGCATCTAAGCCGAATTAAGAAGACTCTCACCAGTTCTGGCATTTGTCCAAACTAGGGACATGTCTGGAGTATCACAGTGATCTCATTTAGATGTCTCACAAAATGTACGAACATGTATTAGTTTTGAAGTACAAAAATAAATTAAAATCCTTGTAACTTAGAGGCAGTGCACAGGGCTGCATATGCAACTAATTTACCTGTAACTCATTAGAACTTCTTAACCTAGTTACTGTACCAATTTCACCTTAAACATCTAATATCATACACCTGAAGACCTTCCATCTTTTATTCCATATTCTCATCTACTAACCTACTATACATATGTATTTTAATGTGTCATTTAAGAATACAAAAATATGAAGATTTCATTAGATAATACTGAACCTGGAAAACTAATATACTGATCCTGACTCTTCAGTTGTGAAAGAGTTCTTAGTTATCATTACTAACAACACAGATAAGAAAATACATTTTAAGAGCACACAGTGATAGCAATGAAGAGGTTTGGGAAAGAAGCATGATACTGATTTTGCACATAGAGAGCACTAACACTATCATAGGACTACTAAAAAGGGATAAAGAAGTAGAGAATTTTGATCACTAAGACTTATGGATAATTAAAGCTATAATACAGTATTCTTAAAAACCTGCTATTTTATTTGTAGATACTTCTGTGTCCTGAGGTCTTGAGGAAGCCAAACTTAGGTCAACAGCTACAATAGCCCTTTTATCTTCATATAGTCTTGCCTCTGGATTATGATATGCATCTTCATTTTGCTTGTGCATGATATTCAAGTCCGCTAAAGGAAAGGGGAAATAACTGTTTATAGTATTTTATTCTCATAAAAGGCACGTTCACCCTAGATTCTAAAAAATACAGGGGTTTTTGATCAAATTCCACTCTCCCTGGGCATATCAGCTATGGGGACAAACAATTCAGGCCAAGGAAAGAACATAGAGGCTAAAGGTGAAACACTAATAATTAGATACTATTAATTAACTGATTTAAAGATTTATGTTGTTGCTTTTCTTTTGTCAGGAATGATTCTTCACAACAAAACTCCCTTCTCCCCTGCCCCAAAATGCTATTAAACTGGAAGACAGAGCTCAAAGACAAAAGTGACTGACAAGTCTATGTTGACAAGCACATATTTAGAAACCACTCCTTCTTCTATCTCCTTAAATCTGTAAAATACTTTTGCATTTAAGATTGGCAATTTAAGTACTGAATCTCTATTTGATTACTATCAGAGATGATAGGAGCAATTGAAGCACTGAAGAGTATTTTGGTTTTCATGTCTTCAGTAATAATCCAGATGCAGATTTCCATACGTAAGCAAAGCAACATTATCCAGCATTTTCACCAAAATTTACATGGTGCCTGATCAAAGATGTTAATTGCAGCTTGTTTTGAAGTGTTACCATACTGTACCTAGAAGACTCATTTCAAAACAAAAAAGTACTGCACAGTTTTCAGATTACCTTTTGAAACAGCGTTTCTGATAATTATGAATTACTGTAGTCATTTAAGCACACAGATTCCAAGAATTTTAAATTGCATCCCTCTCTGTAAAGCAGCCTTTGCATATATCAGCATCTTAAAAACTATTCAGAGACTCTTTTAAGAGGATAAAAAGACAAGTCACACTACATAAAGAAGAGACACGGCAGAAAGCATGTTATGTTTCACGACATTTGACTCATAGCTTATCCATCATGCTGCCAAGCTATGATGGGAAAAGTGCTTTACAAATGTAATTCAGGAAAATAGGGTAAAAAGCTTCTTTCTCTCAGTTCCTCATTTACAGATAGATATAAATTTCTCAGCAGTTACATGCAGAGCTCAGGCTAGTATGAGATCTCTGCAGTTCCACTCTGACCATTGTTAAAGCCTAGAGAAAGAAGCACGACACTTAACTGCAGTGCCTAAAGTCAGGCAATACGAACACCTCTATTATGGGCATAAACACAAGCTTGGATCCTTAATGTAAGCTTCTAAACTTGCAATTTGACAACAAAATCATTAAAAAGCATTTAATCTTTACCTGCTACCCTGAAACTATACTATTAACTTCATAGTTAATAGTATATGCAGCCATATGCTGCTCAGGTGTCATACAACTGAAACTAATTAACTTATCCAGTAAGTGTTCCATGATTTACTGGAGGGGTGGATGAAAAACTTGCCTGGATCACAGCTATTTCCCAGCTCGCTACTCCCGTCTTGTATAAAAGAGCACTTGGAAAAAACTAAGCCTTAAAAAACATTACTGCTCTTTATACAGCCATTTACCAGCAGTGCTACTTATGGAAATTTAAATATTCCTCTTAGCTTTGTATATTTATACAAAACATTGTTCCATTTTCCATGTCACAAGCAGAGATTTCTAACCCTAGAAATTACTTTACAAGAAACCCAAACAATTTAAAACCTGTTTCTGGGACATGTTTAAATAAAAGTCTTCACAACAGACTTCAGCATGTTTGTATTGCTGATGACTCTATCAGCTTGTTTTCCCCCTTCTCCCTTTAGGACTGCATTGTGTCTTCACTTCTAGTTGACATATCCCATGTTGCCCATTTTGTTCAAACTGTACTCTTTGAATGCTCCTACAGAAATCAAAATAATTACTCAAATATTCCTAGAGTGCATCTCCTTCAAACAAGTAAGTTTGTTTGTCCATAAAGGGCTACCAGCGTTACAAAACAAGAAACAACATAGCTGAATAGAGCCTTAGGAGAGCAAAAAAACATCAACCTTGAAAAGACAACCCATAATTTTGGCAAACATACTTATCAGATTTCCTTTTGCATCTCTGAGAGGAGCACCACCACCACCTCTTCCCCAGGGGTTGTAACTCCTCATTTCTGCTTCTAACTTGGCTTCATAGCGCTCCTTCTCCTCTCGCTCCTGTCTGCGTCGCTCCTCTCTCTCTCTTATCTAAAAACAAATCCACCAAAGTCAGTTCCATAAAAATATCACATTAGGTATAATTTTGATAAAAAGCTAATGGTGCAAACTGAATGCTCTCATAACCCATTTCGCTCATCTATATCAAGCAAATCCAAACATTTCACTGCATATACTGCAGACAGTGCATTGAATACTGTTGTGATAATGTGCACATCCAGTTCTGCATAATCACAAAAACACAGATACACATAAGACTCACAAGTTTCAGAAATGCTCACATCTGATACTTATACATCAGAAGTCCCATATCTTTTGATCTTTGATATAGATGTTTATACTGCCTGACAATTAGGCAAAATTCTACAATACTACAACACTTGCTTCTCTCAACCTGATATATTTTCTTTAATCAAAACTTAGACTAGAGATGACTCCTAACAATAAATGCCTTAACAGAATGTTACACAATTCTATAACCATTCATGAACTAGTTTTCTGCAGTAAGACAATATGATGTATGGATGTTACACAGAAATGTTCATACAGATTGTTCTTCCTTTTCTTCAAAATCAAGTTACATTTCTGTAACTAAATCTCCTAATAAATGTAACATTTACAAAGTGAACAGCTGTGAAAAGGTTCATCTTCTACTTAGAGCTTTTATAATGCTCTTTATGTAACTAAAATATATTACTGTATTTTGCTTGTTTGTCCTGTGCATTAGATAAACATACTAATTAGACAAATATAGTTAGTATTAACGACTGTGAGCATGACGAGGCACTGACACAGGCTGCCCAGAGAATCTGTGGATGTTCCATCCCTGGAAGTGTTCACAGCCAGTTTGGATGGGGCTCTGAACAACCTGGTCTAGTGGAAGGTGTTTCTGCAGGGGGAGTTGGAACAAGATGACCTTTAAGTTCCCTTCCAACCCAAACCATTCTGTGATTCTATGACTTCCCCTTATGAACTAGTCATACCATTTTGTAAGAGATATAATGAGGCAACAAAAACCCATCCAGCCCCTTCAACCATTTACAAAAATGGTCAGTCAGGCTTGCCTATGTGGAAAAAAAAGCAGAATACATTCTATTCACTTTCAACCCTAAGCAGCATAGTAACTCTGAAAAACTGTATCGTGACATGTTTATTAGATCTTTATGTCAAATTGTGAAGTCTCTCATATGGCAAGATAAGATTTACTTAAGCCTATAGTGAGAAAATGCCTTTTGGAGAAGCATACATGCAGTATCAGACACTATTCCTAAACGTTAATTTCATTCCTTATTTGACCTTGCTTGATAGCCTCTCCTTTATCCCCGTGCACAATCATAATTAGAACTATAACATTTTTATAACAATTATTTACCCCCACCAAGGAAATATACAAAGAATAAGGTAAGAAAATATTAAACGTCACTGAACTTGGTTCTAGCAAAATCTCCTCAAAAATAATGTCTCATCATGGCCAAATACATTTTATAAATATGAACTACTACAAGGTACAGCAGCAAAAGGCCACTAAAATGAGTAGGGGACTAGGACAACTACTGGAACAGGATACTCAAAAGATTTGTGTAGTCGCTGAAAAAGGATGCTAAACAGAGGTAAGACAACACTGCAAACACACTGGGAATAATCTTCAGGGAAGCTTTTGAATTAGTGTCCAAATGATCATGAAAAACTTACTGAAATCAGACTGCTAATAATTACAGCAATAATGCTCAAAAGTAATCTTTCAATAGGAATATAACAGCAAAGTAATCTATTTTAAGATGTAGGTTCTTATGTTTATGAAAATAATGATACAAAGCTACATGTCTGAACTAATCTGTTTGTCATAAGTCTTAACACTCTCTTGTCTCTGACAAAAAAACTGAAGAGCTTGCTGTCCACTTGAAGAATTAAAATGAGCTAAAGCAGGGTCAGAGGAATGTGAGGAAGTGATGAAGGGAGGAAGAGTTCAGAAAGCTTTTTACCTGTAAGCTAAATAAAAATGGCTGAAAGAGTACTACAGTTACAACCATTATATGTCAAAAAAATAAAATAATAAAGGGTCAGAAGCTTTATCACTCAGTACCTGCTGTTGTAATTCTTGTTGGTAAGATAATGTTGCCTCTTTGGAAGGCTGTGATTTTTCTTCAGAAAATACTCCTGTGTTTCTTTGTCTGTCTCCTGTATTCCTCTGTCCAGTGTTACTTCTGAATAGAAAAACCACACAGGAAAACATCACAGGGTCCAGATGGGGGGAAGTTAAAAAAAACAAACTTGAAAATTCCTGCCTGAAATACTTAAGAGCTCCTGTTTTCCACAGCCTGGCAGATTATAATCCCAAATATTTTCATAAATCCATATGAAAGTAGGAGTTCGCTGAATTATTGTTTTATTGTTTAGCTAGAAATCCTTCATTAGAAGATTGAAGAGTTGTCTTTAACACATTTTATTTCAAAGGCACATCTGTTCTCAGCAAAATATTCCCAACAAGAAAAGCATGTCAATGCAAAAAAAGAATATGAATCTAGATAATACTTACATAGACTGTTCTACTGGGGGTTGGCCTAAAGGAGGATCCAGATTAGGTGCGGGCTGCATTCCCATCATAGCCGTACCATCTACAAAAAAACAACAAACAAAAAAAACCCCAACATTTTAGATTTTGAATGCTCAGATATAAATATAAATACTCGTCATTACTTGAAAGAACAGAGTTCACTGCTCAAACTCTGAGTGCAGGATTAAACAGGACTCCCAGCTTTTATAACAAACTTAGCTTATAAGTCCTTACCGCCCTCTAAAGCAAAAAATACAATGCCAAAGTACAAATCGATTTCTTATATTCAATTAACTGCAGTACATCTGGCACCTGTACTCTCATTGGAACAGGACCTACAGCACTGCCACAGGGGGCTTGAAATTACTGCTTGTGTTCAAGACAGTAAGAAATGCACCTCTCAAACAATTTCACTCTTCAAATACTAAGTACTAGCAATGTGCCAGTTTGTGTAACCGAGCTTCAGGACAACTTAACTCTCATATGTGAATTTCAAGTATTAGTTTCTTTAATACTCTCAATTATAAGTTATTTTGTCCTAGAAGTTATATTGATAAAAGGGTAAAAAACAAACACAAACAAACAACATAACATCAAAATAAAACACACAGGGGGAAAAAACATACACCAAATAGCCCCACCAAAGCCCCCAAACTCCCATGAGTTAAAAACGTGCTCTGAAAAAAAAGATTACTAAGAAAATGTAAAAAAATATGCATGGAACTTTTAAATAAACAAACAAATGAGTCTTTCTCAAATCATAGGTTACTACATTTCAAGATAGAGAGAAATTTACAATGAAGACAGAAAAAAAATCTGAAAACTTTTGCTCTTATATCTCTAGCTTTTCTGAAACTCCCCAGTGCATATAAACGTCATCCAAATAAAACCTGTAAAAGAGTTATCTTTGTAAGTTTTTATCCCCTTTATTTTACCTTTTTTACGCAGGTAGCACAACAACTTTTATAAAGTATTTCTGCTTTTTCTTCTAAAAAAGCCAATGAGAAAAAAAAAAAAAGAAAAAAGGGAAAAACAAACACCACACAGTTCAGTCCCTTCCCACACATATCATAGCTGTTTCACTCATGAAATCATTGTGAAGGAGTCAAAGGATAGACAAAAAAGAAGTCCTTAAAATACAAAGGTAGAATTCTTCATTCAGTATTTTAATATATTCAATGTATTAATAAACATTTTTAAAATATTTAAAATTATGTCTGTTATGTCTCAGCAACACCTAAACATGTAATTAATTATACGACTTAAGTAATTTTAGCAAACAATGATTTAATTATCAAAATTATAATGAAAATTATCTGGGAGGAGTCATGGTTAAGTAGCTGAGACTAGAACTTGTCCAAGTGATGAACAAGATTTCTGGAAGCCACAGCCCCTTTTGTAGTTGGAAAAAAAAACCCCTACTTAATTCAAAGACAGTATTGAAAAAACGCCCTTTTCATTCACTCTAAAAAATGGGTTTAATTTGCTGTCACTAGTTCTACATTATTTCTCATTTAACTAGAACAAAAGTAGTCATCTGAATCACTCTAACGACCAATCCACCTAAAACCATCAACTCACAATACGCAAGAGCAGGATCCAAAGGATTCCTAGCCCCGTAAAAGTAATACGCGTCGTCATAAGGCGTTCTGTAGTTGTCTGTCAGAACCGGGGGTGGAGGCGGTGGCAACGGTGCAAGCCTTTCAGAAAAAAGGGACACAATTCTTTAGTTTCTGTACAACTGAACAGGTTTTATCAAAAGAAGCACGGGGAGGACAGAGAGAAGGAGTGGGAGGGAAAGAGAAGGCAGGGAGGATGGGGTAGAATGAGAATTCATTATGAAAAACTTCTAGATTTAGTTCAGCTGAAGATCTCTCATTAGTGCCATGCAGAAACAATAAGCCTCAGTAGGGAACTAACCTCCCCTTAGAGAGTAGTACGTGAACTCACACTATTCCAGAGCTGTAAACAACATAAAACAAGCACGCCTTCCTTAACTGGTTCAGTTAGTGACACTTACTGGTTACATCAGTAACAGTAAATAAAACAAGCATTAATGGCTGGTCAAAGGGTAAGGTAGCTCAGCACACATTGCCTACACTGCATTCCTAAGCACAGCCCTGAATTATTGCTTAATTGACAGGGGTCAAACTCATGCCATACCAGCCTTCTGAAATCATGGACATTGCTGGGCACATGCTTAAACATATTTGCACCTGATTCAATATTCCAGGCATGGACATAACTTCTATAGCACAACCCTTATCCTACACAAACACCTACTCAGAACTGTCTTCACAGATAATCCAGTCTCCACAGATTTTTCAAAATAAACTGTGAAGAACTGACATTTAAAGTTTATTCCAATGCAAAGTAGTTAGTTTCCTGTTAATTGTCAAAATATTATTTCTACCTTCATCAGTTCCTTGGAGAAGAATCAGTAGCACTACCATGCTCTACTTTAACAGCAATAACATGCTTAACAACAATCTTATTTAACATGCAAAATAAACATGATGGTGAAGCACCTGGGAGCTGCTATTTCACCAAGAGTGCTGGCTAGCCCTCTGTGAAAGTCTTTATCATTGTGAAAGTTTTCATTCACTGGAGAGGCTGAAGAGACAGGCACTGGAGTTTGGAAAGCCACCCTGGGCCTTTCAGGAGGCACTTTCTCTTCAGAAGCTCTTGCTGTGAAGCCAAACTGCTTCAGTCTATTTGGCTGAAAGGAAAAAAAAATGGTAAAAGAGAGAGTAAACAAAAAACAAAACCAAAACAGTTATCTTGTTATTGCCAGGAAATACTCTGAACCTGGCATAGGGAAACTTTACAAAATCCTTCCCCGCTATCCCAAGACTGAAATAAGTCATAATCAGTAAAAACTAAAATCAAATACATACTCAGACTTTTTCCAATAAACATTTCCTTCAAAACCATTATTTCATTTTTTAAGTTCCTTGGATTTTATTAATTTTTTCAGCTACAACAACTATGAATTTTTGGGGCAGCTCTTTTTAAAAATAGAAGTGGCAAATGTTTATTGATAACTGGCAGCCTCAGAAGAAAGTCAAAGGCAACATGCAAATAATGCAAAGGCATGCAAGTCAATTAATTAGTTTCACAACTACCCTATCACTCCCAGAAAGCCCTTTCAGCAACTGCTATGCATAACTATTTTTATGTTAAATAAGTTAATATAATAGAAGAATGGAAACAAATCATACAGTGTATAAGCAAGACAGATTTTGCTCTGAATTTACTGGTCCTAACGCTGTAGTGCTTCAACTAACATGCATTCAGAGAAAGTAATACCAGAAACGAGCTCACTGTTAAATATCAGCAAATCATATACCCTACAGTATGAAAATATTCCAGCAAAATATTAAATCTTTACCTCCTCATCACTTAGCTGCAAGACAGTATATATAAAGCAGTTAGTACTCACCAATCATGGACTACAGCATTAAGATAGAAATTATCAAAATGTACTAGATTTGCTTACAATATTTAACTTCAAATTTCTAGACGTGAATACAAAATTAGATAACAGTTACAAGCTACAGCAATTGAAAATTATAAAATAGTCTACAGACTACTCTTTTAACTTGTCTTTTCAAATCCAGTGTCTTCAGCAGGAGAACATTTAAAACAGCCTTTCTCACTAGCAACTTTAATGTGAACTGTTCCCAAAGTGCCCCAGATTTCAGCTCTGTATCTAATTTCAGATGTGACTATGGTACTCAGTTCATCCTGGGGACTGTTTCATTTTAAACAAGCAGTATATACAACAGTCTGCATTTATAGATTCTTAGTCAGGCAATGCTATTTAACCAACCTGTAATTAATCAAGAAATCCACCTAATTAGACTCTCTCCCTGAGAGGCAATTTAAAGCTAACAGTGACTGATGCTGAATGAATGCAGCAATTCTACTTAATTGAAGGCTTTCAGCTAAATTAGTGGTTTTAAAACATTATGCATGCTCTGGACTTGCTCTAGATATAATTTTATTCCCAAAACAGGCACTTTTGAGATGCATATGGTATACTGAGTGCTGCAGCACAGCATGCTTCTGCATAGTCAGCTTTGATTAGACAATACTGTTTACACTGACCTAAGTAGCCTGCTGAGCCAAAAGAACCAGCATCCTCTGCTCAGTTTTGTCTCTTTTGCTGCCTGGCTCCCAGCTGTACACTTCATCCCTTTCCCTTTCAACATCTGAATCCCTGATCAGCCAGCTGACCTCTCTAAGCCAACCAAAGCAGCAAAAAAGGTTCAGATTTTTGCCAGCTAACTAAGCTGAATCAGTTTGCAAAAGGGATCAAACAACACTTTCAGCAGGGAGGGCAGGAACATTCAGCCAGACTAATGTTCTTCCCTTCCCATTTAGGAGTAAGAATTTTGATTCAGCTTCATTGCTTTTCTGCACACATTCTCAGTCTCCTGCCTCACAAGCTAACTAATAGCATCTTACAGCTATCCATCCATCTTTGTTTTCTGTCATATAGGACCTCCTTTCACCTCTACTGAACCCTCCAAAAATGGCATGTTTCCTTCTGCCTTGTAGCATTCCCAAAAAACCCCAGCACTGCTGATAGTTTAAACTGGTAACCAGTTAAATTAATAACCAGTCTATTCTTGCTTGAAAAAGTTACCCATCCTACACCTTCAACAGCAGATCTCCACCATACCCAAGATGCAATGGCTTTAGGCATGTAGCAAACACACATGCAAATCTTCTGTGACAACCACTCTGCTACTAATGTTACTAGTGCTGACAACCTACTCCTGGATATATGCTAATCAAAATTCTTAATGTGACCATCACCTTACTAAGGAAGTGGAAACAGTAGGAACTCGGCATTAAGTTTTACAAGCAACACAATATTAAACACCTTGCTTTTTACAAAATCCTATGAAAATGCTTGCAATCCTGAACACTATATTGGATCATTTGAAAAACAATTACAAATTTGAACTTAGAAATTGCTACAGTGAGACCAACTTGGCTGCAAAACAACTAGATTTTTTCCTAAATGAAAAAGAGAAAAAACTTTCTGCAGCATACTTTACATTCCTGAAGAATGGTTACTACTGTGTGCATGTAAGCTACCTCTGGACACTAAGTATTTTTTCCATAACCACTTGGTCTCAGCAAAAGAAAATGTTCAACAACTTCCACAAAGATATTTTCCTCTTAAGCTGAAAGAATGTGTAACAAGTTACAGACTGTGCTGGTTTTGGCTGGGGTAAAGTTAACTTTTTTTGCAGTGGCAGTATGGGCAGGGTTTGGAATTTGTGCTGAAAACAGGACTGATAATAGAGATGTTTTTGTTATTGCTGAGCAGAACTCATTCAGAGCCAAGGTCTTTGCTGCGTTTTTGTACTGCCATGCTGGTGCAGAGACTGGGGGAGCATGGGAGGTGGGGACAGCTGACCCAAACTGACCACAGGGATATTCCATACCACATGACATCATGCTCAGTATATGAAGTGGGGGAAGAAGAAGGAGAGCAGGATGCTTGGAGTGATGAAGTTTGTCTCCCCATGTCACCATTATATGTGAAGGGGCCCTGCCCTCCTGGGGATGGCTGAACACGGCTAAGCCCTACAGAGTTTTGTGGCTGAGCAAGAAAAAAAGGAAAAGTCTATATATGTGAAAGAAAATCCAAGTTTCTTACCTTCTTTTCCGGGTCATGAGCTCCAGAAGCAGCAACTAAGAGCTCAAGTTCCTTCTCACTGTTTTGTTGTGGTTTTTTTAAAAAAAAGGATCAAATCAGAAAGCAGTAACAACTATACTCATTATTTAAAAGCACAGAGCTCACAACTCTGTAGTTAAAATAACTCTGAAAATACAGGATAACAGAAGATTCCACTTGATTTCTTCTGGAGTCAGGGAAGGAAACTGTGCAATATTTGAAACAAACAGAACTCTCAAGAAGTATCGAGCTATCATCTATTCCACCTAATAAAAAAACAACTACCATAAAAGGACAAACCACCACAAATCTTTTTACTACAATTTTTCAAGATATTTCTTAAAAATTTATCTTTATTCATGTTCAAGAAGTTAATATTAAACACATTGAATAGAATGATTCAAAAGTGCAGCAATAAATACCACTTTGTGATTTCTGGGCTTAGGTTTGTTTAGCATAAACAATTTAACATCATAGTGAAACTGTTAATATTGACTTAGTTTTAATTCCTTATCCGTTCACAAATATCACTGTGTGTTTCTATGTACCCCTACTGTTATTCAGTAGGCAGCTACAAATAGGTAAAGAAGAAATTAATATTTTATTATTCTGCATAAGGCACATGGTCAAGTGCTTCAAAAATAAGAGGCTACTTTCCCAAATTGGAGAGCAAAAACAAGATTTTGTCTTCCCTTTGCCAAGCAGTTAGGCACTCAAGTACCAGCAAAAAAGATAAGTTCAGTTAAAGCTTCTTTACCCCAAAGAAACTAAAAACATTTCTTGAATACAAAAAATATCTGGATTTTCTTTGTCCCATTGAAAGCTGGTGAATTTGTTTATTAAAAACTAAAGTTCCCGCGGCAATGAGTTTAATTGAACGCAATATTATCTAGCTACCAGGAATTCCTCAGTTACTAATTTTTTTCTTACCACATTAAATTAATGCAATACCTTAAAATTCTGGCCATTATCTTTGAAAAATACAGTAACTTTCCATTACCGTCTCTTATTTCGCTGTTGCTCAGCCATCTGTTCCATTAGTTCTTGCCTGTATTTCTCCTTTCTCCTTTGGAGAAGTTCTCGGTCCTGACCACCTAATGCAAATGACCACACATTTGTATAAATTCTCCACAAAATAAAAAGGTACAGGACAAAACCACTGAATTTCAGTCAATTTAAAATCTGAAACACAGCAGAGTATACAAACACTGAATCTTTACTGACAAAAAAAATAGATATCTAGTTTTAATAAACAGTTCCTTTGGCATATGATGATCAAAACTACTAAAATTTTAATTATTATTTTCCCAGTTTGCCTGGTTTTGTATAGTCAGAAAGCTACAAATTTCAAAGCTATGTGACACAACAGCAACCAAAAAAAATTAATTTTCTTTTTCCCCCTCTAATGCTCAACTAAGGAAGATACACTATAGCACTCCAAGATCATGCAGCACTGCTCTGGATAAAAATGAAAGTTAAAACTGAAGAGCATAAAGTCCACATGGAGGCAGACAAATTGCTCCAGTTCTAGGACGATTCCCATGACTACTAAGAATTAGCAAAGTATTGGGAGAGATGTGTACGCAAAACAAGAGAGTGATAAGATCCCACATGGATTTTCAGGAACCAAAAAAACCTTCATCTTTTTGTAGTTCCCTCAGAATAAGTCTGGTGGTCTTCTATTATTTTAAAATTAGAACAAAAAAATCCATCGTCACCACTTTCTGTGTAGCATGACTAGCAGACACAAGGACTCCTAACATACTCCATACAGAAAGTCACTGAGGATCTCTAGTGAAGGAGACCTGAACAATAAAGAGAAGGAACCTGGAGAGAAACTATAATAAAAGCCAAATAAACAACAACGTAAAAACCTGATGCACGACTGACCGATTTTTTTTATTCAACTACTGTGCTGGAAGTATAAAGTGACCAAAATGTGCAAGGTAACTTCATGGCTTGTGATTCTGGGAGAGTCTGAGATCACTCCTCATTTTCAAAACTCTGAAGTTTTAATTTACTTATCTTTATGCAACATAGTTAACAATAATCTTCTAACCAGAACTGCTAGGAATACAAATTCACAATTCTGTACTCCAGTTACTATAAATGAGATAACTGGACAGACAGACCACCACACCACCACTATTTTAATGCTGCCTTTAAACAGCTCCAAAAAATTTTACCTGCCACATATAGCACTGAAGATCAGGGAAGTTCAAATGCAAAAATAAGCAGAAGTTAATCTCACAACTGTCAATCAACTCTTCCATAATTCAAACCTAACCTGTCTTCAAAAGCTCCCATCTAAAGAACTACTACTGCATTTCACTTTTTCTTGCCTTAAAATTTTCTGAATTCAGCTAGGAATGTTATGTTTTTAATAGGATTTCTCTCTATTACACTCCATGCTAATGTTCCCTGCTAAATTTTACAGTCATGTTTAAGCAGTAAGAGATAATCAGAATCACTTGTTCTTGCCCAAGGTTGTGAAAAGCACCATTTTTCATATTTCTGCAATTAAAATTCACTATAAAGTTGTGTCTTCAACAATACAGAGGTTAAGATTTCTCCTATACTTGGTAAAAAAAATCTAATCACTTATCTGGGCCCTAAACTGGTAATGATATCTAAGAGGAAACCTAGGCTCTTCAAAATCAATCAGAAAGTCCTGCTATATTAAGGCGGAAAAGAAATGTCTTTATTTTTTCCATGTAAATAATATTTATTTACCAGTCTTGGAGACAACTAGCCCAAGGGAAAAGAAAAAGGTCATTTTTCTTGGTTTTAATTATTCACGGAGAAAAATAATGTGTGCAAAGAAAGTTTAACTCAGTGTCAGGTTAGGTTCTCACACATACCAAGAACAAGGCCTGTTGTATACCGCATTTCAGCTGCAGACTTCGCCTCCTCATTAGCTGAAGAACTAATCCGTACCTGATTTCTGACAGAGACAAAAAAGCAAATGGAATGATCAAACTCAAAAATTTCCTACACAGTCCACATGAAAAACGATAGATGCACCTACGTCACTACGTGATACATCTGTTACAAACAGCTTTCCTACAATCCAAAGAAATATCACGAGCAAAAGAAAAAACTGCCTGGCAAAAAGACATTTCTCACAGTTCCCATTTGCCTGTGGTTTCTGAAGCCATCAGAAACTCTGACTCAGTTGAGCACTTCTACCAGGATGACAGACTGAATGGTGCCAGCCATGAGTTTATGTAAGTGTTCTGCTTCTGCCTCTAATACACTTAGATTACTCCAGGATTTGCAAAATGCAAGAGGAAAAAAAATAATTTTAAAACCACTGTCATGAAAGGATTCCACATTATTTGAATTAATAAAAGTCTTCAGTTGTAAAAATAGGTGGTCTGTTGATTGAAAAAGAAAACTGGTATGCAAGCTACAACAGTTATTCTCAAAGAAAACACATTTTTCTATTATACTATATTCTAGCTGCAGGAAAAACCATCAAGCCATTTCAGAAAACTATCAGAGATTTTAAATAAACATTTGCCTTTCACCATGATTTTGCAGTGCAATTATCGGAAAAATACACAGTATATCACACCTAGAATCTCCAGTTCTTGAGATCTGCCGCACATGTGCTCTCTCCTTTAATTCATCTTCATAATCTGCAGGTATGTCTCTTACTATTCCATTCAGGTAGGGCCTTAAAGAAACAGAAAATATTCAGCTATGCTTGCCTAAAAACATCCAATCTGAAATGGAAAGGCCGGCAGTTTCATGCAAATGGATCTTCAGCCTGACTGCGCACTGGACAGCAGAACCAGTTCTGAAAACATCACACAAAACTTCTAGAAATAATTCATTTTGCTAGCACAGTCAGTTCAGCTCTCTGTCTGGAGCGTGAATTCCCAAGCCTGCTTTCATGCAACCTTTAACTGTTGAGCCTGGTTAAGGGTTTTGAGAGCTAATGGGCTTTTGACACACACTGCATTAATTGAAATAGATCTTGCTGCTCTTAATCCCCAGGAGCCAACAAAGTCTACAACAGGTTTTGGCACACAGCTATTAGGCAAACCTGGTGAAACAGCCATTTCAGATATGAAAAGCTTCTTTAGTAACAACTTACCCTTCACTATGCACCTGATAAAATTTAAAAGGGAGAGGTGACTTTTGATCAAGATAAAAGACAGGCAACACAGTGAATATTCAGGAGCTAAAATTTGAGTCATCTACATATGGAGTCATACGACTGAAACTTCAGAGATGACAAATATTGTATGGACACAAGGGAGCTGTTCCTGAAAGGATCCAGGGTAGTTGAATTTATAAGCTTTTCTTGTCTTGCAAAATAACAACTCTTTAATGCGGACTTCAAGTTACTTTGACGAAATAAGACAAGAATAGCTATTCAACAAAAAAAATACTCAACAAATGGTAACAAAGTTATACATTTTCCAGAGCTGGACAGGGCCATGGACTTCCTATTTAGCAAACAAAAAATGACAAAAAAACCCTAGGTAAACATGGGAAAATCCCTCACCTCTTACATAAAAAGAACCACAGCTCTGCCTATTGCTGTAATTTAAATAAAAGCCAATAATCAAAGGCAAAAGGATGCAAGCAGATTACTAAGCACTGATTTGGCATCCTAACAACCCACAAGAACAACATGAAAGGGTGACGTTCACTCTCTTGGCATAGCATGATCTCCTTTCATGATCAAGATCATCTTTTTGAGGATGATCAATCTGCTCCTTACAAAGCTGGTCACGTAAGGCAAATGCAGTCAAGAAAGAGAAAGCCTAGTCCGTAGTGGAACGAAAAGATGCAGGGAGGAAGCAAAAAAAAACAAAGCTCGGGATTTAAAAGGCAAATATTTTTGTAAAAAGCAGCAAGTTTAAGCAAGGCAGGCCCAGACACACTGGGCCAATTCAATCAAGAAGCTCTTGTCTCCTGCTCATCAGACCTGACTGCTGGTGATGCACTAAAGCATTTCGCTCTTAAGAACCAAAACACTTCACAATTCGTCTCACTTCCCTGTCACCACTTCTGTTTGTTGGAAGATGCCACAGTCCTTGTGACTCTGTCAAAACAGAAACCTTTCTGAAAAGTCCTGTTATGAACCTCTGCCCCTCCAATCTAACAAACCCAATTGAAAAACATAAGAACTCCAGTACAGAAAACAAAAATATGCCTCCTTATGAATTTAGTTTCTGTCACGAATCAAATGTGTTTTGGAAAAGTTGACTTTGCCTGAAGCGTAGGAAAAAAAAAATGCTAACTCTTGCGAAGCTTAGCTGTCACTAAGAGATGTGTTTCTCCTTGAAGAGAGACTGAATGCAGTTCATAGGAGCTTAAGTGGAGCTCCTTGCAAAGGAGAAAAAAGTACTAAATTAAAAAACAGATTTAATAAAAAAATACTGAAAATTAATTTTCAATAAAAATACAGTAAGAGAAAGTACACACAAAAAAGCCGGACAACTTTATGTACCAATTTAAGTTCAGGCCATTCAGGTGACAGTCCACCAATTTCTTTTAAGAAGATGCACCAAGTTTGCCAGTAGCAGAGATAATACCATTTTCTATATTTTCTTTTAAAAGAAAACTGGAACTAAAGCTATTTCAGAGGCCTCTCCAAATAAGTAATGAATTGCCTAGTGATATATTGATCTCAAATATTTATATAAGCACCATCCATGTTTTCTGAAATAACTAAAAAAACTAGTATCCTTCTATTCAACATGATGTCTACTGTTGGTTCAGACCATGCTTGCTGATATTTTTTCTATAAAATTCTGTACAAATTCTTTGAGAAACAAAGTAAACCCTCAAACATTATCAAGTGGTTATTTTTATACTGCAAATATTAGACTGTGTCCAACTGCACTAGACAGTGGCAAACAGCTACCTAATAAAAAGAGGAAATTCATCCTTCTGAGTATTAATTAATGCAGAGGATTAAACTTGCTGTCTCAAAAATATTTTGGTTATCTCTATCAGACACCAAATTCAGCTTCTAATATTTTTCTTTCTGAAAAGTTATAGGACAAGCCCACTCTACCCTAAAGCCTTCTTTGCTCATTTCTACCAGTATTACACTACAGGACAGAATAAATTTCCTCTTCTCTGAATCTCATTCAGCAGAAAACAAGCGATCTTATTCCTCTTATCTTTTCAACCACTGTTTCCATTTGCTAGTCTTTTTCAGAAATGTTGGAGGAATAAATACACACTTTTAGAAGCACAGCAAAAAACAGGGTCTGAAACTTTGAAATAACCCATTTATTTTGTCTGCCTCTCCCAAATGCTTCCAGACATTTCATTTTCTCCATTTCCTTTTTCCAATTCCTTTACAATTTTTTTCAAAGGCTGAGAAAAAATACCAAAAGCTATTTTTGAAGAAAAATTATTTTAACTCTAGTGGCATTTCAAACTGGATAAAAAGCATGAGACCTTTGAATTTAAAAATGCCTTTACAGTAGAAAAGTATTTTAGGGCTTTTTTTCTCCTCCAGTTATTAATTTCCAGTACTATCTAGAAAACTATCCCTGTAAACAACACTTCAAAAGATCATTTAACCAGTCCACTAGCAACTAACAATGAAACATGATTGTAATATTTAATACTGTGGAAAGTGGTACAATTTGCCTTTGTTTTTTCTAGAAGTGTTAAATCTAGAAAGAAAAAAAAAGTGTTTATTTTGCCTTACAAAGGGAGGACACTGGTGTTTCCTTCACTGAAGCAACTGCAGAAAAGTAACTCTGGCAACAAGAAAAAATCCCCTAGAACACTTATGTTTCCAAGATCTGAAAAGTGAACAAACGAATGCTCTTAAAGCAGCACCTTTTTAAAATCTGTTTACAATAAAAACTTCAGTCCTTTATTTCATTTTAATTTAGCTGTATAAAACATATCTGTTTTAAGTTTGGTACTGTTTTACACCACAACCCATCTGCTTTTGAAAGCATCAGTCCTTGCAATGGCCAGACTGCCAAACCTTAAATGACTGGGAAGGTTACACTTCTTTTTTAAGTAAGTGGGAAAAGAATAACAATTTATGTCAAAGTAACCAAATTGACGTATCAGTTAACAAAGTAAAGACTAGTTAATACTAAACAGTACATAAGATCAGATTTCCTCCTGAATGATTCATCTGAGACATTCTCTTTTGTTTGGTTTAGGCTTTCTTAAATGTTTATTCAACCTGTGTAGTTATTACAGAGATCAGCACCTAATAAAACCACCACAATTTGGTTCAACTATGCAAATATTTAAAGCCTGTCATTTAGCAAGACATGGGGTGAAAAAGGGGATTTTTACAAAATACATTTTTGTATTTTATATCCATAGTGGGACATAACAAAAATTAAAGCTCAAAACTATTCTTGAATCTGAACTGAAAATTGACTTGCCCTAACTATTACAGACTAAGGAAATAGAGGTAACATTGGCTTCCCAGTGTAAGGGTTTGCTCTCAAATATATTTTCTGGTAAACCACTCTTCATAAAAATGAATTGTGGGCTGCTTCTTTTGGGGTAGTTTCTGTAGTATCCTTAGTTTGCTGTAATACATAAAATGCTCCTTAATCTATGATGCATAGTCTCAGGTACTGGTCCAATTTTTCAACACTTTTTCTATCAATTATTGCAAAGTTCCTTTTTGTAAGTAAGTACAACAATCCTGCTTTCACATGGGAATCTCGTCTAATTTTCAGAGACAGCAAACCATGGCTGTCAACAAGAAATAGAGAAAGTGGAATTAAGAATACCTTTCAGCATAAAAAACTCGGGGAGTTTTTCTGTCATAGGTGCTTTCACATCTAAATCTAGGGTCCATTTCTTCAATTATCTCAGGATCATAGTCCACTCTGCAGTATCTTCTACCAAAATCACGATCTTCATCAAGTCTGTGATGCTTCCTAATAGGAACTACAGATTGGCTAGCAAATCCACGATGTCTTCCATTGGGAACATCCAAATCTGCATCAAGTCTTTTACTTAATAGTCGACTTCTTAATTCAACCTCATCATCTAACCTGTGGTACCTGTCTTCCTCCAGCCATGTCTTATTTTGCATCTCTTCATAATCTTCTGTAGAAGTAAAGGCATCCTTCTTGGGAGGTCCTGCACCTGTATTACAGGGTTGTACTTCAGTGTGTAGTTCTGGCCGGAGCCTGGTAACGGCAATGGGTTTTTTATTCCTGTCCATCTCATTCTGTTTAATGGAAACAAACAAATATTAAAAGATCTGAATATAAATTAATCACACTGAGTAAAAGCTTGGTTTTGTATTGCTTCAAACATTCCTTAAACAAGTATTTGACAAAACGTATGAGGTGAGCAAGGAAAATACTTCAAGCATTACTTAAAAGCTAGGGGTTTATATATTTTTCTTGAGAAAAAACAAGGTACTCTTATCTAATGTGTTTCAGAAGAATGGCTATCGGTCCTGGACAGGTCTTTTACCAACTCAAATTTGACCTTCAGTTTCAGAGGTGCAAAGAATCAAAAAACACCTGAAACTTTACACTTCATCAAGAGCCTTGGTATCTTTATTCTATGCAGACTCGAGCAAGTCTGTCATACTTCTTCTTTATAAGCACAACCTTTTAAACTGATAATTTCTTAATCTGTTTCTTTGCTCCCAGAAGTTACTATGAGAAAGGATAGTTTAGTAAATAAAAAACAAACCTATGACACACTGGACTAGAGTTCAACACACAGTTCTAAAAGACATCATGGGTTTGGATAAATCCTGTAGTATTTTTGTGCACTAATGTTTCACCTATGGAATAAGATAACAGTAACTCTTAATTTACAAAATGTAATGAAAATAAATTAAGGATGTAAATTACACCAAACTGAGAAGAAGGAACAATGTACTAGATGGTGTGACTGCCACTCAGAAGGATCTTGAAGAACTGGAGAAATCAGCTGACAAAAACTTCAGAAAGATCAACAAATGCAAAGGCAAAACTCTGCACGTGAGACAGAACAGTACCATGCACCAGCACAGGCTGGGCACTGACTGCCTAGAGAGCACTTCTGCAGATAAAGGCTTGGATTACTGGCAGGCAACAAACTCCACGTGAGTCAGCAGAGGATCCTTAGCAGCAATGACTGCTAATGACACTCTGGGCTGCATTACTTATCATCAGCAGGTCAAGGTAAGTGACCCTTCTCCATTCAATATTTACTCAGTATTCAGATTCTGGTGTAGTGAGCCCAGTTTCTGCCCCCTCCTTCCCATAGATACCAATGAACTGGAGAAAGGGCAGAGGATGGCTACTGAGATGGTTAAGGCATTAGAGCTCTTAAAGGAGAAGCTGACAAAGCTGGGTTTATTCCCCCTGGAAAAAGAAGGTTAAGGAGGGAACGTATGGGGCAAGAAGTCCTAGTAATTGCAGTCTCTACTTAAAGGGTGGTTACAGAGATGCCAGAATAATGATTTTCAAAGAACCGACAGTCACAAGTTGCAGCAAAGGATATTCCAGTGGGATGCAGAGGAACTGAAGTTCAGAACAAGCAGTTAAAGCAGTGGAACAGGTTGCCAGAGGAACTGTGGATTTTTCATCCTTTCAAAACGCAATCAGATAAGGCTTAACCACCTGATCTGTGAAGCTAACACTACTCTGAGCAGAGGATTGTACTATGTGACTTGCAGAGGTTCCTTGCAACTGAAGTTTATCCTAGGATTATCTAAACTGTTGGATCAAACTCCTAAGGTCACAAGTGTTATTTGACTCTTACTCCAAGTTAAATATCCCTCAGAGATGACATAACCTCAACAAATTGTCACCAGGCTTTTTTCCTGTTTGTTCTTTAATGACAGCAAAATTGCTTCTACACGAGAATAATAAAAATATAACTTTAAAGATCTGACTGCATGACAAACAAAGCAAAAAGAAAAAACTTTGAATCCCTAAATAGACTTCATCAGATAAGTAAGATTAGGAAATATAAACACCCAAACACGTAGCAAAAATTTAGAAATTTTATAGACTCAGCTAAACAAAGACAAGCAGCATTTTTGCCAGCTTCCTAAAGATCGCTGTTGTGTAGCACTCCAACCCTTCAAGAAGTCAGTTAAGAATCTGACATTGAATTCCAGCATGTAAAGGATGCCTGAATAATGCCTTAGAGATGTCTCCACAGATTAATATAATTTTCAGCTATACGACACTCCAATGCACTTGGAAGAAAAGATCTTTAAATAAGATCTTTATGTAAGAAAACAAGCTTTCTAGAGACAAGAAACACTCTTCTAGACAGAAATTAAAAATACACAGGTATTTGCACTGGCCAACTGCTGTAAGAAAGACAGTAAACTTCCAGGTGTTTTGAGTACAAATATAAGGCACTTCATGTAATCACCCAGCTCTCACACTAGTGTACACTTCAGAATTTCTGTATTAAAAAGAAATGGTAGGTCTGATTTAAGAAGGCCTTCATTAGAGAGTTCCAAATTATTAACTGAGGAAAAAATATTTTAAAAATAAAATTCACCACTCCTAGAAAAGATTTTACAATTAGAAAGCAGACTTCATAGATCAATATATTGCTTCCAAATTACTAAAACACAGGGTCTCACAACAATGCTAATCAGACCTAAAAATCCTGTTGGGCTGTTGTACTGGTTTGGGATAAATTTCTTCTTAGTAGCTTGTATGAGGCTATGTTTCAGATTTGTCATGAAAACAGTGTAGATAACAGGGGGATAATTTAGTTCCTACTGAATAGCATTAACACAGTGTCAAAGGTTTTTCTGCTTCTCATGCTGTCCCACCTGCAATGAGGTTGAAGGTACAAGGGCATGTGGGAGTCAGGACAGCTGACCCCAACTGACGACAGGGGTATTCCACACTATAGGGTGTCATGCTCAGTGTGTAAAGATGGGGAAAGAAGAATGACAAGGGAACATTCAGAGTGATGGCATTTGTCTTCCCAAGTCCCTATTACGTGTGATGGCGCCCTGCTTTCCTGGAGATGGCTGAACACATGCCTGCCCATATTTCTGTGAATGCAGCTTTTGCTTTATCTCTTAAAACTGTCTTTAACTCAACCTACAAGTTTTCTCACTCTTATTCTTCTGATTCTCCCCCTCATCCAATGGGGGTGAGTGTATGTTCCTAGCTGCTCTAATCAAAGGCCTCAGATCAGAATGTCATTTCAATTATGCATGTGCCTAGCTCACTTTCAGTAGTAAATGATTTTTATTTTTTTTTATTCACAAATGCACAGCACCATATTCTGGACAGTGGCCTGCACTTGCCTTCCTTTCTCACGAACTGGACACAGACTGAGGAAAAGACTGAGTATCTCCAAATAAAAGCTATGTAGAGTTCAATACTTTGTTCAAAGAGCTTTTCTGGCTACCACTTTTATCACCAGAAACAACCAGGGACTTGCTTCAGACACACAGAAGAATGAAAGCATCCATCTACCACACGCACATGATGAAAGCAGGAATCAAGAACTGTACTGTATGAGTCACAGCCAGCACTTCCTAGATACATTAATAAAACTGCAGCCTAATTGAACATTATTTGCTTGTTTTGTCTTACTTTGTATGTCTTAGTCAATGGAAAGACTGTAAAACTGTATTACCTCTCTGTTTTTCTTCCCTAATTTCCTTAGCCTTTCATTCCATTCTTCTTTATCCCTGAGATATTGATTGTACTCCTTGTTTCTTTCAAGCCGTAATTTCTCCTAAAATAGGCATTGAAAAGGGCATCATAATTTTGCATTTTTAGTAGCTTTTAACTTCACAGAACTGCAGTATTAAACGAATGCATGCAAACTGCGTGTTTGTTCCCCCTCCCATTCTTTGTGATGTACAAATAGGGCTTGAATTGCTTTGAGGTTTTTGTTCATTCTTAAACACAGTACTTTCTCTTAATCTGAAATCTGTAAGCAGAAGTCAGCTTCTTGGGCATGAAGTCTAGTCCCCAGTGACACTACAGTACATTAAGGCCCATCTTAAAACCAGTCAGGTTTACTCCTGCTAAACCTATTCCAAAATTTTCCAAAGCCTCACTCCTTTGACAATTAGAAACCACCTTCTGATTTCCAATCTGAATGTATTTACAAATGATTTTTACAAATACAATTTCTTTGTGTGTGTCCATGTGTGTGTTAATATTAGTTGTGACTTGCACTGCTCATACTTAAAACAGGACAACAAATACATGTATAGATAACAAGTATCAATTATAAGTTAGGGTACAACATGAACTGTCAAATTCAAACAAGCAGTTAAACTTGACTGCAAAAAGAATCAAAAGTGTAAAGAATGCAAGGAAAATCAGGGAAAAAACCCTGACATATTCACCTTGTCCTAGCTGCTTTTTCAAGGTGACAAAATTTATAACCAGCTTGCTCAGGTCTAAAAATACGCATGAACTTTATATCAATAGCCTAATAATATATGAAATAAAAGTCTCCAGATAAAGCAAACTCTAATTTAATTATTTCTTGATATTAGTACCTTATGCTTAGAGCATGAGGCAACCATTATACTACCTTATTTCAATCATCATATAAATGAAAAAAACAATTATATTACAACATTACAAATCATGCTCTTTTCCACTGCAGCATTTTCCAATTAAAAAAGCAAAAGGTATTAAAAAAAATCTAAATATTAAATTTACTTTCAACAAAAATAACTTATACCTCAATCACCACAGAAATACCAGACTAGTAATAGTTCTGCAAGTGATACTAATAGCCTCCAAAATTGTTTGGTTTGATTTTGGCTTCTTCCCAAAATTTGTGTCCATAGGTTTTCTAACAGTGACAATACAAAACATGTATACAGCCATGAAAGCTGCCTGAGAGGCATCTCCCAAAGCTGAGAAACAAGCCTTGTCTTTAACAGGTGGCAGAAGCTCAGCAGAAAATTCAATAAGCTGTGTGTCTGCACATCTGACCTAATAAAGGAAACCAAAATGCAAATGTTAACCTCTCATCACTATCTGCCCAGAGGCCAACTATTTAGCAGGGCACAGTGTGACATCTTCTGGCAGCTTCTAGGTTCTGCAACAGCAATAAATGGGTGAAAAGCATAAGAAGTGTAAAAAGGATACAGCACAACTGTACAATCTCAACTAATGATGAGTTGCTATTATATAAAACCATAAATGATCAGATGTTCCCAGTTCAAATGTCTTTAATTTCCACAGAATTTATCAAAGATACTTTTTTTCAGCACACATACTTGCAAGGGTTAATACAAAGTTCATTAGAACCTGAAGCCAACACAAACTCAGCACAAGCACATGTGGCCACTGAGGAGGAATCCCTTCCCCTTTCTGAGCTGCCTGCTTTTTACACTCATGTAACTTAAGTTTGGGGGTTTTTGTAACAGCAATTTCCACTTATTTGAGTTCTCACCTGGCTCCTCATATGACCAAATCATCACAAGAGAGGCAGAAAGTATAAGTAATCACAGCAAGGGCAAGACCAGCACAGAAGTCTTGCACCAGATTACAGTGACAGCTAGTCCCAAACACAGACCAATAGTGCAACTTCAAGCCAACATAGGTTAAAAAAAAACCAAAATGAAAACAAAACAAAAATAAAACCCCCAGGACTGTCAATGTCTGGCCCTCCTCCAGAAACAGTTTGTCTTTTCTGCCTTGCATCTCCATTGATCCTAACAACCAAACAGTGGCATTTGTGGAATCAGCAAAAATTTTAATAAATTACAATGTTTCTGCTGATTCAACTTCCTGGATCAATTTACAAGCAAGCACAAGAAAGGAACTGGGAATATAAAACCAACAGTGTGAGGGCATGAGGGTAGATGACTCCTCTAACAGAATCATACCATACATCAGAGGAATGGATCAGAGGCTAAGAAAATCCAAATATGCATGTTGCATTTTCATAATCAAACCTCCGTGAACAGGGAGACTTTTATGGCAAGTGTCACTGTCCAACAAATAAAAGCAACATCATAAACCGGTAAGAAATATTTGGGAGACCAAAGCAGCTAAATGCAGAAAGAAAATGTGTACTCCTAACATAAAACAAATTAGCATCTGTACTCTCCAAGCAAGATAAGAAATTGGGAAGATTCCTATATTAACAGCAGGCAATATGTGAAATACCAGATCAGTTTTTATTTAGGTTCCCAGATTCACCTGTTAATAAAAAAAGGCGCATGAGGATAAGCAGGTAGGTTATATATAAGCAAAAGACATCAAAGCATCCACAGCAGAAAGCACACTTCTTTCAGTGCTGGTAGGAACTGGTAAAAATACTCCTGTAGGAACACCTACTAACAAGTATTTTTAAAACAATCCCCATGCTGCAATATGAAAAGCAACAAATTAGAAAGGCATATAGAATTCTAACAAAAACGATGTTCTTTAGCAGATCAATATTCATTGCTGAACAAGACCCAAGCACAACCCCTAGGGATTTTGAATACACCACGTGCACTGAAGGTATGGATCAGAAGTATCAGGCCTCAAACTACTATCACTATGGAATTATACATCTAATTATGAAAAATTAAGTACAAGTAACCTAGGATTAATTTAAAAAACAAACACACAAACCCAAACAAAACAAACAGCAAAAAACACTGAACCAACAAAATGCAAAGACTAGACTTTTCTGAAAAGCATTCTAATGACCATCTCCAAAAACATTTAATTGTGTAAAAAACACAAACCAACCAAACAAAAACAAACTTGAATGGAAATATTTTTTCCTCAACAGTTTAAGCATTCAGGTTCATTTTAAATTTATACTCAATTTACTTAATTTCCTTCATATATTTACCTTGGCAGATCTTCGCTCATCAATAGGAAGAGATAATCCCTGAGTATATGGATCTACTTCACCAGTAGTCAGATAATTTTTCTACATTAAAAAAAAATTTAAAACCATTCAATTTATTTTAAAATACCAAATCTGACTCACTAAATAGTTACTAGGAATTATATTTTCTGAAATTAATTTGAGCAACTTAGTGAAATAAAGACTGAAGATGTTTGGAAAATGCAGGATGTTCTTGGAACACACAAATGAAGCGAAGTCAAGGAATGTGGGAAGTAAACATCTTTGTCAAGTTTTAAGCTTGAGTTTGAAAGCGTTTGTCACTTCTTCCCTGTTACACTGTGTCAAGTATTACATAAGTTAGTCTCTGTATATTAAAAAACTCCTATTTTTATTCAAAGAAACCCCACTCAGATCTTCTGTAGCATAAGCACAAGCATCTGTACAAGCATAAGAGGAATTTTCCAAGACAATACCTTACTTAAGATGAAAAATTGCTTTTCCTAACTGCAGAAAACTTATGTCTAACTCTTATTTTAACAGATGGAATCCATACTAACATTAGCACAGTCACATCTCTTATCTCAACAGTGTTTTCTATACAAGCAGTTCTCAAACTTTTCAGGATAATGACCCGCCACCAAATCTTGTAATTCCTTATGGACCATCAGTAACTTTCAGAACAGAACTTCCCATCAAAAGCACTATGTTGTTGCTCCATACAGATCCCTGGGTCATAGCTTGGGAACTGGGCCATGCAGCAAGTCAAAGTAGTTGCCTTTCAAACCAAACACCAATGCTGGAGCAGGTCCTTGGCTTCCAGGTCTAGCAGCTTCATCACACATCACTCATTTACTAAAAGCATCCCCGGGCCACTCTCAGCCAATCACCTATGTTTTATAAATTAGATTATCTTTAACAAAATGACCATCTCTTTGTATGGCAGGGGCTGAAGAGGGGAATGTGTGAGATATGGTATTCAACAGCACAGTTTCTTTCCATTATATATGTTGCAGTGTAACTTAAAAGCTTGGAGAAATGTCAAGAAGTAAGAGTTCCAACTGTTCCAGTACAAAATCACATCATTATGACTTTTATTTCACAACTACATATTAGAAGATTTAAGGGATTTAATAGCCATGCAAACATTCAACCACTGAGACAACTAGTCTAGTATGGAAAACCAAGTTAATACTACTAGAAAAAGTAAATACATTGTAATCCTCATTATTAAGCAATTATTTTCACACAATTTTAAGACATCTCTAGAGATTTTCTCTGATATTTAAAATGTATTTTCCAAAAATCAGAAGCGGATATGGAAACTGCATTTTTCTGACAAGCAAGAATAAACAAGTTATTAACAAAAAAAATTATCATCTCAAGAGCTGCTTAAGAGTTGCACTATCTCTGTAAGTGGGAAAAAGAAATTAGAGATTAGAAAAGAAATAGGAGATTGTTATCCTATGTCTTCCTCAGGCCTTACAAGCTTAATATAGCTAACATGTACTAGAATAAAAACAACAAAACCAACCAAACAAACAAAACAACAACAAAAAAAAACCCTTGCAAACCTAAATTTGTTAAACTGGAGTACAGTTGAGAATAAAATACTAGAAGTTAATGTAAAAGTTATATTTTTTTGGGTACTTTGGTGATAGTTGAGAAACATTACGTTTTAACACCATATTTTAACTTTGAAAATAATCTGGACTTTTAAGATTAAGTAAGAAACAATAATCACATAAGCATCATTTTGGTCAGAATTTAAGAACGCAGTTTATTCTGCTGTTGCTATTGTTATTCACAGATTCTACTTATTCTGTTATTCAAAGCCCCAGAAAAAACAGTAGGTTGTGTTTCTACCATGTTGCCTCCAGGTCCTTTACTGAAGTTGCTCAATCTGAATAACAAATTTTAAAATTATAGATATGTGACAGTATATTTATATTAATAATTAAAAAACAATGGAACAAACCTTGTAAAAATAATACCAGAGGTTTCATTTTTCCTCACAATACTTGTATTCTTACGCTCTGGACACTAGATGCTGAATAACTGGCTCTACTGCTTCCCTAAGCACCACTGATGACAGTGACAGGGAAGAAAAAAGCCCTGACTCTGGTTGTGATCACATACTATAATATTTCAGAGGTTACTATTTTATTCCAGTTTTATAAAGTATGCGTATCAAGAAAAAAAAAATATCTGAACTTTTAATATCTCTGTAACTGATAAGCCAGGAAGCAAATGTCTACTAAAATAAAAACTACTGTAGAGTCAGCATTAGACAGCAGCAATAGCAACTGCAAAGGGAAAATGAAATCAATAAGTTTTAAAATACTACTAATGGAAAATAATAAATATGAGCAATCATTTTGCATGAAGCAAACAATGCTGTTAGTCACAACTAATCACTACAGCATGCACAAACACACAAAGCACAAAAAAAAGTAATGATTTCTTAAATTCCAAGAGCATAAAGCTTTCACACAATGCAAAAGCAACTAATTTGAAAGAAAAAAAAATTATATTGCAGGCACCCTACCTTTCTTTTTGCCTGTGAAATACCCTAAAAGTCAGGGAGAAGATACTATTCAAAAAGAGTCTTTCATTCAAAATTATATGACTTCACAAAAAATTCTTCCTTTCTTAAAACAAATCCATTTTTGCATTTTAAGAACTAAAGACACTGATAAATAGCATTTTCATACAACAGAAATTATTTAGTTCCTTATTTTTTCTGTGTCATGAAAAGGAGATACAGAATATTTCCAAGATTATGACATTTCATACATACAATTTCAATTTTAAATTGACTGTGACATTTAGTAAATCATGTTAAGCAGAACATCAAAGTTTTTTTCTTCCTAAAATCGAAAGAAGCTGTCAAATGGAGTCACGCTATTTATAGGAATATTCTTACCCCAAATACAGACAACAGAATATGTAAGTACTTAAGCAAGAAACAGATTTTAAATTCTTAAGCAAAAAACTAAGAAAGAAGTAAAGACAAATAAAGTATTCAGAATAAAGTAATATGTAGTCCCATGGCAACGAGATCTGTAGAGGCCTAAAATATATAACCCTTTCTAGAGGTAATGTTTTGAAATTACTTTTACCCAAGACTTCAAAATGAGCCATTGTCATAATGCATGCCTTCTTATAAAAATTTTTAACAGATATCAATAATTTTCATTCAATTAAATGAATCATTTTAAGAAACTCACTAGTCAAGCAACCACTCATGCAGCTTTACCTGAGAAAGATACCGTCTATAATCTTCTCGAAGTTCCTCTTTGAGTTTATGCTTTTTTCGTTCATATTCTTCTCCAAGAGGCAAACTCATGCCATACTCACCTGAAAGTTTAACACCATTAAACATCACATTTACTATTTTGCATCAGTGCAAAGCACGTTCTGCAAGAGCTACATCTCGATTTTATTAAACGGAAGCAAATAAAAAAAATAATTATACAACCAATAATTACAAAACAGCCTAAAAAAACAGTAGTATGCATGAGTATGGAAAGCATAAAAAAATGGATTGGTATTTGGATATCAGCTTTTCTCTAGGCCTTGTGTTTTTTCTCTCCACTAGAAAAAGAGGAACAAAAACATAAACTGAATTTATTTGAATAGTTTGACAAATAGTATAACATAACCTAAATATTGTACATATTTCTTTTGTCAATGTATGTTTCAGAAGAAATCTGATTTGACATGTTAGTTTCTAAATTAAATTGATATTTTAAGCTGTGCTTAATACACAATAGAAAACATAATTCACAACTGAAAGCAAAAAGCACATGAAAAATATGTTGGCTTCCACACAAGTAGAAGGAATCTGACCACAGCATTGATAATAAACATTTTTATTTCCACCTCAGTGTTTTTAATTGTAGTAGACCCAAAACACATTAGTACTTTTCTGAGATTACTATCTGGTCTCATAACAGCTGCTAAATTAAAAATATAACGCTATGCAAGCTGTTTGCTGCTCACAAAATACATTTTAAAGTACTTTGTAAGGCACTCTCTCTGCCCCAGAAGGCCACCACTGCAGCCACTTTCACCTCTCTCCACAGAGCACTGGTGAATTCCACAAACCCACACAATGAGAGACAAAGATTACAACTGTTGGGTGGGGGTTTTCTTTATTATTTCATATGGTTTCTCTAAAAGCATTTCTACATCTTGTGACCTATGTAGAATTAATAGAAAGGAGTAAGAGAGAAGAGAGGGATATTCAAGATTTACTCTGACATCCGTCCCAATTTATTGTGTTGTAGTTTGTCAGGCCGGGTTTGAGATACATTCTGACTTAGCTGAAACTATCCTCCTAAACCCGTGAAACAGCGTAACAGGGAAGAAGTGACAAACAGGAGTCAGCCTGCAGTCCTGCAGAACCAAAGGACCCAGTACCAGATTAAAGATGCCATGTGCCACTGAAACAGCTTGCAGAGTTCAACTACAAATCAAAATCTGCACAGGAGCTTCTTCTCCAACCTGCAAGCTACTTTTCTCCTAATTCTGTATACAAGGTAAATGTGAGTTCTGTTTAAAAAGATACCATACCGTTTCAACCCTCAGAAAAGTGGTAAGTGCAAAGAAGAATAGAATATAGAAGAGGAAATGGCTTGTTTCAGCTACTTGCTCTTGCCTTTTATTTTTATGTGAATTAATTCTGAATTAGTTATAAAAAACCAAGAAAAAGATCAAAAGCCACTAACAGGTCAGAGCAAAGATTCATTCAGTAATTTTGGAGACCACAGTAAAATTCAGTACCACAGGAAAAAGGAGTGAGAATCAAGTGCTTTGATTCAAGTACGTGAAGTATTCAAACAAAAGAGTGTTTCAAGTTAATTTTGTTACAGAAGACCTTTTTTTGGCCACCAGAAAAGCACTGAGAGAACAACTATGGGTAGTGATCTGGGGGATATTTGAAAACTACTCACTACAAAAACTTATCCTAGGAGAGCCTAGCAGAGCAAAACCACTCCAGTCAACACACATTAATACTAATTTTCTGCACAACTTGTCTGAATTCTTCCATCAGAATAAGAGATACACTTTCTTTTTCAATGGTTTTCTGCTTTTGTTCTTTCTGTATTTGCTGTAACAATCATTTCATATTCTGTTCATCACATAAAATGACACAGGCAATTTTAAATAAAAGTTAATATTTTAAATGTGTTTTTACATAAACATGTGAATGCATTTAATGTTGAGAAATAACTGTCACTTCATTCCATCTGAATCTCAACATTACTGCTAGAACTATAGAATATGCTTAAGTAACTACCAAGGAACGAGTCCACAGGAAACTGCATGGCTTTAAAGCACAGCTAGCCAACAGTACCAACAACCATCCACTTCAGCACCCACATTATTACCACGGAAAGTGCTGGGTAGCTGGTTATGGTGTTTTGTGCTGAAAACCGCTGGAAACACACGGATGTTTTAGTTATCACTGAGCAGTGCTTGCACAGCATCAAGGATGTCTCTGCCTCTCGTTCCACCCACCCGTGAGCAGGCGGAGGGTGCACAAGGAGCTGGGAGGGGACACTGCTGGGACAGCTGACTCCAGCTGACCACAGGGATAACCCACACCGTGCGGCACCATGCTCAGCGATAACAACAGCAGGGGGGTTGGTGGGGTCTGCTGCTCGAGTGCAGCAGAAGGGTCTGCCCCAATAAGGCCTTGAATCTGGTCAAAGAACACAACGTGAACTATCATGCAAGCTCTCTGTGGTGAGTTACCAGTGGTGCCAGGGTAATGGTTTTGGTGTTGAATTATGCTAAGATCAGCCAGGTTTGCCAAATTTCAAACACACAACCTGCTTTTTGAAGTTGGATGTCACAGGTAAGGTGGTGGATGGCCTGTAAATTTGTGGCTAGCAATCACTTTATACTAAAAAAGCCCAATCCCCCTTGACAGAGTCAGGTTCTTCTAACATGACCCTTCTTGGGGGGTGTGTGTGGAGATTCCTCCCCTAGGCAGGGGACACCTCGCCAAGGATATTCCTCAAGGCGGAGCGAAAGAGATCTCCCCATGAGCATTGGTATGGGTGAGTTACATCAAATCTCTACTTAGTATTTCTTTTCGCTACCTTTAAAATAATTGCTTCAGTATAGTGCACTGTCCTATTTGGTACTATACTCCTAGTAGTTTTAGTGTTTATATTGTGTAGTAAATAACTCTGATTAAGACCTTTTGTCTGATCATTTGTAATAACAAATGATTCATTTTATATAAATATTCTCAGTTTGCCATCATTAAAATCTGCAGGAAAAAGGTGGTTCAATCATACCTCTGTAATTCCTTAAATTTAAACCACTGACAAAATCTGAGGCTGAGATTGAATACTTTCTGCACCTCATGACTCAACAGCAGGGCTTCTTTAATAAATTTTGTCTAAGCCTTCCACTCCCACCCAAGGACTGGCTGGGCGTAAGTTAGTTGCTGTTGAACAACTGTTTTCATTGGTATCACTTGTCTTTCTTGGGTTTTATTTCTTTCTCTTTGTTATTTTCTTTTTCATTACTTTTTTTTTCAATTATTAAACTGCTTTTATTTCAACCCATGAGTTTTTTCACTTTTACTCTTTCAATCCTCTCCCCCAACCCCATTAGTGGGGAGTAAGTGGCTGTGTGGTGTTTAGTTGCCAGCTGGGACTAAACCATGACATGGCAATACTTACTTGTCGCTTCTCATTTAAGATCACCTGAATGTCCCTCAACTTCGTTACTATATTTAAGTGTCTACAGTTCAGTGAAATTCATAAAAACAAACACATCATGACATGTTATTAGAGCTCTCCAACAAGAGATAAAAGTATTTTAATACTAAAATAGCTTAACTGTTCAGTAATGATCTGTCACTGTCAGGCAGTGGGATACTACCTATTGTGCTCTATTTTCTGTATCATGTTTCTGCTGTTCAGCAAAGAATTATCAACACCAGGAATAACACGCTGATCCTAATAAAACTGCCAAAAATGTGTGATAGATACTTATTGAAGTGCTGTCCTCTAATCAAGTTTATTCATTATGACTTCCGGCAGCAAGGAATATTCAATTATCATTTCAAGTATTTTTTTTGTGAAGTTTTCCTCTAAACATCTTCAAGAGCTTGCCTTGCTGATGGCTGGAAGTTCTACTTATACAACATCCTTATAAAAAATATGGTTTTATTTATGCAGCTAAGATAGTTCAGACCCACAGATTCACAAGTTCAAGTTCCACCTCCCACTGGAAGCTGCAGATTTACATCAGAATTACAGTAGGCACAGTATGAATATTAATGAGGTACAAACCCAAAGCATCTACACGTGACAGAAAAGAAATCAACAAGAAACAGGACACAAAAAAACTCTAAAGCTGTCAGGACAAACCCAAGCTACACAAAGGTAACTAAGGAAAAACAGTAGTGCCTATAGAAAGGAGATGAAAGGACAAGTAAGGAAAGGTGTCACATTACAGAAATTGGAGAAGAACACTATCACACACATTTTCAACCAGAAATCACAAAGAACACAGAGAAAAGAAGAAAAAGGTCAATATACAAAGAAAACAGGTATTAAACTGATTGTCACAGCAAAACATATCTAACCATTTCACTTAAGATTTCAAGCAAAACTAAGTACTTGTTCTTTCCCTGTATAGTAAATTGCAACAGTGTAACAAAATTCCAGAGCAATACCAGCAGTTCAAACTGTCTAAACATTTGAAAGATGCCTACCATTGCAAGGAAAAAATTAGTTTAACTGTGAGCATTTTAGCCAGGTAGGACTAGAAATCCTAAGCTAAGAGGCTGAAAGGAAAACCATGCTTAATTCCCTGGCACAAAGTACAGGGCGCATATCCTTTTTCAGTGAAGTCCAGACAAAAAGATGGACTTTGAAAGCCTTTTCCGCTCAAATACAACAGGAAAGGACACGTCACCTATCAAGGACTGGTGGGCAGATTTCTTGTTTTGTTTGGCTGGTTTAGGGGTTTTTTTAATGGCACTACCTTTACAAGAAGAAAAAGAAAGTGCTTGCCCTATTTTCCTGATTAAAAAAGAAAAGCGTAACAGCAAAAGAAAAATTCCATATAATCTCAAGATTTTTGGAAGATTGAAAAATTATTATGCATTTGAATTACAATGACCATTTTATAAATAAAGATCCAAAGCAGTAATTTCCTTCCAAAAATTCTCAAAGGTAATTAAATACTACTTAAATCTAAAAGACATATTAAAAAAATATACCATACCTAAAGGATAGTTCCGTTGACTATTTGGAGGTATATTTTCTTTAGCCATGGAGATTAACATTTTGTGAGTCTCAGAAAGCTTCTCTGATTCCTTATTCTGAAAACAAAACAAATGCTTTACTGCATCACAAGGTAAAGGAAATAACACATAAGAACATTAGTAACAAAATTATTTACACTGGAGAATAGAGAGATTGAAAGTAATGCTGGATTAACACATTAAAATTACACCTAGGAAAACCATAATAAGAACAGATTTTGTTTAATTGTTATCTTCCTTTTATATTTCCTAACTTCTGTATGAGAAATTTTGAGGATATTTTTCCCTTCCATCCCAACACCTAAGCTCTGGAGTGGGTAGATGGCAAATCCCTGATAGTCAGCTTCCCTAGGAAGAGGGGAAGGAGCAATAATAGCCATTTACAAGCGTTTTCTCACTTCTAAAATACAAGCCTTACTGTCTATGCCTAATGGCATACAGGTTTTTAAAGATCTACATAAATACAAAGTATTTAGGTTTGAAATTACTGCGAATAGATAAACCTTTAATATAAAATTTAACAAATATACAGATACAAGAGCACAGTAAAAGCAAGCTTAGCAACACAAATATTTAAATTTAGGAAAACTTTTTAATAGTCTTACCCTCATTTCCATGTAAGGCGGATCATTTTCAAGTTCTGCCTTATCTTGTGCAAACCTGGCCTTGTGCTCTTCAAGAGATTTGTCTAAATCATCCGCCATCATTTCTAAGGTTACTGAAAAGATGTAGAAGTTTAGACATTGCTTTTACATTAGAACTTCCGAAATTTAAAGCTCAATTATAATTGCTTAAGACAGTATTTAAAAAATAATCAAGTTTGTCCCTCAGAACTATGACTTTTGCTGGGTCAACAAAACACCTGCCTCAAGAAACCCATCCATGGAGGAGACTACTTGATGTTTCATGAGAGAGAACATTCAAAGATTGCAGATTATAAGACTGAAGATACTTCTATAACCTTTTTCTCTAACACAATTACAGTATTTTGAGATTGTTTTTTTTTAACTGCAAGTCTAGCAATGGCCCTTTGCTGCAGACTAGCACAAGCTGTTAATGATCTATAAAATCAAAATTAGGAAATATACAAAAGTAAACAGGATAAAAGAATCATTGGACAGAAAAGTACAAAAAAGCAAAATAAATGTATAGTCTAAAACAAGGACCAAATCATACAATCAATTCTGTGCTTAAATTAATAGCACGAGAAGTCTTAAAAATGATTACTAAAATTACTTAAAAAAAAAAAAGGCAAGACAAACAACGACAAACAAACAAAACCAAAGAAACAAAACAAACTCACAATACATGCATAGTGTTTCTGGAATTGGGGCCAAGAGTGTATCACTACCTCCTGTACCACTACAATAGCAGAGGCAGTAAGAACAGCTACAATTCTGCAATAATATCAGGGGTATCAGGAAGCACTGACTTGGAATCAGGCAAGCCACTCATCTGTAAGAAAATATGTACCGAGAAACAGCTGGCTACACTTCCATTAGTGGTGCACCTTGCTTATTTAATGGAAAACTCTTTAGAGCAGAAATTTTAACATCTTATTTGTGGAATTTATTGTACATTGCTGCACCTGGGTAACCTCATAATAAAAACTAAAGCCAATCATATTCATGTCAGTAAAACTGTACACAAGTTTGAATATTCTTTGTTAGAACAGTCTTATCAGAACTAAAAATACTGCAAAGCTTCATACTAAGTAGCCATGGAAAAATGAAAGACAAAACCAAAAACAATGACTGCATACAAGCCTACTCATCCTAATCTCTATTCAATGTTTTCACCAACTCCACTGAAGCAGTTTTGCAAAACCAAGCCTACTGATAGGAAAAAAAGAAAAAAAAATCCCTAAGTCATGTTCCACGCTTAAAAGAAGCATGAAACTGAGAAGGAAATTATGACCCTCAAATCACTCAAATGCTACCCACGCAATTTAACAAAATAATTGCTTATGCAGGTTCCTGAACAACCCCATCACATCCAGTATCTAAACTAAGACTATATAGCAATTTTTTGAGAGCTAACTCAGTATCTTTCCAAAGCCCACAGATTGTATGAAATAAACATTAAGCCAATGATAAAGTTATATTAGAAAACAGATTCAGGAAGAGGATCAAAGAACTTAAGAACAATAACGACAATAAACCAAACCACCACCTCGAAGACAGTAAGGTAGCACACAGGCAAACATAAAAATAATATGTCCAGAAAGACTGAGATAAATGCTTACTAGAAGTAAGATGAAAAGAAAAAGATGTCCAAATTCTATCAGATAAAGTCAAGTAATTGCATGCTAACTTAAAGAATACATTTGCTTGATGTATTCCTTAACACGTACTCCTTTAAACTTTTTTTGAACAGCATTATAATAAAATTATAATATTGCTCCAAAGCAGGCAGAACTAGGACAATCTATTTACAATTCCTAGTCACAATATAGGACAATCAATTCCAAAAATAAATAACCCCATCTGATTTGCCCTAAATCTTTAATCTCATTAGTTTTGCACACTTATAAAGGATAAAAGAAATCTACAAGAGGATAAGTTTCCAGGCACTGGTAAATTTTATTTAGCCTATTAGGTTACATAAGAGTAATGAAAAAACTGTTCCCAAAGGCTGAAGCAACTTCTCAGACCAAAGAATTTAAAAGTTGGGCTCATCTCCTATCCAGTGGTACACAGTCATGAAGAAAAAAATTACTCAATGTAGGAGGCACTGTGAGAAGCCTTTCCAAAAGCTCACTGACTGTAACATATACATATTTCTTATATCTCTTTAGAATTGCATTTATAAACTCTAGAACTGTTTCCAAATCACTGTATGGGAATGGTACTACCAAACCTATTCTGAGAGACGGCATAAGGAAAGGAGCATTTGCAGTTTATTTTCTATTTAGCGTCAGGAAGACAATATTGCACCATTCTGCACTCCCATCGTGTTGCTCAAAAGAGCAATATAATAAATTAAAACCCAAAGACAAAACAGTTACAGTTGAACTGCACAGGCAATTCCATTGGTGTGAAGAGACTTGGCAGTTCCAGGCCTTGGAGAATACTAAGATAACTAATGCTACAGCACTGTTGATTCAGCCTACCTTTAATGCAGCTAAACAGACAGGAAAAGTAGCCAAACCCTTCTTAGAAATATCTAGCTGTTTTGGGTCTTAACATCCTTCTGCTTGAGTTGATCTTCTTAAAATATGCATGAGTGTAAACTTTATGAGACAAGCAAAAAGAATGCATTATACCAAAAAGAAAAAAAATCTGACTATTCTAAGCAAAAGAGTGACAATTTGAATGTGATGTATACACTGCTAAATTCAAAAAATATACCAGAATGCAAGTAAACATCCTACTGAATATGAATCAATTTTCTCATCTACTGTATCATGTGAAGAGACCATCACTAACCACAACAAAAATAAGGAAAAAACACATTTCTATCTGAGAAGAGGGCTACCACAGCCCCCAGGTGTGCAGTGAACTATCTCAGAGGTGACAGCACTAAACTCACAGTGAACCATCAACTTCAAACTGGCTTCACATGACTGCACAAACACACCAAGGAAACACCTGACACCGTAACACCACTTCAAATCTACACCAAATAATTCACTTTCAGGTTCGCAATGCACCTGAATGCCTTTTACGCATTTTTAGCCCCTTGCAATTACTATAAGAGTAGCAGATTCAAAACCAAGCTTGGAGACATCGCTCCATGAACATATGCACAGCGTAAAAGAGGAAGTCAGAATATGCTGCGAACACTTGAAAACCTGAGGATAAACCATATGCCCTCAAAATTATGAGGTGTAAACATCACATTTTTCATGCTTTTTGGAAAACACAATATTTTGTCAATACTATTACTAAAAAAAAAAATATGTTTGATAGCACAAATTTATCAGCCTTCCTTTAGCTCTTGCAACTTTAAATCTTGGATTATTTGCATTCCCAAAATACTGTATTATACAAAGTGCAATTTCATTAAACATACTGCTGCTATATATTCAGCTACTGTCTGAAAATGTCCCATATTTTTTCTGTATTTTTTATTTCAGGGACATTTTAGGTTTTTATAACCTTTTTTCCTTCTCAGCTGAAAGGTTTTACAAAAGCAATTCTGATTAATCAGTCTGCTAAGTAGTCTTCATCTTAAGCAAATATACCAAGCAACAGAAAGCATATAGACATTCAAGAACAATAAGTCAAGTCTGAACACGAGATTTTTATTGGATCTATGCCCAGAGTTAATAATGCATGTCTCTGTATTCAGAGTATTCAAAACATCTATGCGCATATGTATCTTATATAGTGTATTTAGCTGTGTATGGTGTAGCTACTTTATTACCTAGAGCAATGTTTACTGCATTCCTTTTTAATATTTCCCTTCTCCTATTTGTTCAGGAAAACAAGGCACAAAATTTAAAATCAGCATGTGCAAGTAGATTTCATCTCTTCTGTGCTGCCATATTAAAACAACACCGGGAACGCTGGCAAAATGGCAATTCCCACCCATACGAACTGCAGCACGGCTGGCAACAGGGAATTGTTGAAAAAGCAACTACATGCCCCGTTTAGTAATAGTACTTAGAGGTGGTATGGTCACTAACTGCGTCATTAAGAGACATTTTCCAAAGTTCCGCCCCAACCCCCGAAGGTCTCCCCGCTTCCCTACGCCTGTGAATGGCACTTAGTTATAATGAACCCCTGGCTGAAAAAGCACAAAACATCCCACGGTCTGGGCGCTCACAAATAACACACTCTGACGAGAAGCAGCGCGACTGGAACCAACTCACCCTCTAAACTACCGACCAACAAATTTCGCGAGTTACTTCCCTGCCGCCACGGCGTTTGCCTGCTTTCCCAGAGCACGCACTTTGATCCAAAGAGACACCAATTCCGGGCAGCTTTCAGACCCAGGGGGTCCGGTTTATTTCTCCCAGCGGGACGGGCCCGGGGGAGCGCCCCCCCGGCTCCCCCCGTGGCCCCGGGCCCGGCGCTGCCGGGCGGCACC
>VWZF01006634.1:998842-1021688 GCA_013396755.1 Sclerurus mexicanus
CGCCGCAGCCACCATTACTTCAAGTACTGCAAGATCTCGGCGCTGGCGCTGCTGAAGATGGTGATGCACGCCAGGTCCGGCGGCAACCTGGAGGTGATGGGGCTCATGCTGGGCAAGGTGGACGGCGAGACCATGATCATCATGGACAGCTTCGCCCTGCCCGTGGAGGGCACCGAGACCCGCGTCAACGCGCAGGCCGCCGCCTACGAGTACATGGCCGCCTACATCGAGAACGCCAAGCAGGTGAGCGGCGGGGGCCGGCGGGGGCTGTGCCCCTCCACCGGGGCCTGGTGGGCCACGGGAACCTCCTCCGGGGCCGGCAGGCCGCCCCCCACTCTGCCCGCCGGGCCTGCTCGTGCTCCGGCAGGGCCTGTAAACATCTGCACACACGCGTTCCCGTGTCTTACAGTAGGGCATCAGAAGCTGGGCTCGGTGATCGTGGAGGCCTTTTCCAACTCTAGTGATTCTATGATAAGTACTGTATTCTTTCGTGAATTATTTTCATTGCTGAGGAAGTGTTTTCGTGGCTGCAGCTGGTGGCTTGTGGGTGGCACAAGGAGGGGGTGTGTTCCTAAGGTAACTGATACGCGTTTCTGGAAAGAACATGCAAAATTAAACATAAAATACGTGTGCATCAGGCATACTTAAATTTGTAGATCAGGAATCTGATGTTTACCTTCTTCTGATGTCTTAGTGCATAGTCATGCTGCTGTTTTCTGTAAAATTAAACATGTTTGTGAAGAAATTGCCAGTGAAGGAAAAAGTACCTTAATTATTCTTTTGGAGGTTTAGCTGTACAGACTCAAATGTCTATTTCCCATCTTCATCATTCTGTATTCAGAGATCCATGTCATGTTAAACCTGACTATGCAGTAAAGTTCTCATGTGAAGAAGAGTAACAGAAATAGGACTCTGCTCTGGGGCTGATGTAGAAACCAGCACAGCACATCAGAGCACCTGATGATGTGCTTCTTCCAGTACAGGGCAATCCCACAGTACAAAAAAAGAGTTGAAATAACTTTACTTTTCCAAGCTCAAATAGTTTTAAGACCAAATTGACCCTTTGATTTTTAAACCACTGAAATCAGAAGCCCCTTACTTACTATGTGGATATAATAGTGGAGTATTTGGGTTATTTTGTAGAGTTTTACTTATATTCATCCTTACATACAGGTGGAGATACTGAAATAGATGTACATTAGGCTGAATAATAACATCAGCAAAGAGTAAACATGATCTAGAAGTAGGAATGTTCTGGGACTTTTTTAAATAATTCATCCCTGTCAATGAGGAAATTTAGAAGTTATTTATTCAATCCAGTTTGCTTTATCTGGAAAATGTTAATGTCATGATGCTAATACTATTGTTGCAGAAAACAGGTAATTCGAAGAGATGTCTTTGCCTAAAGACATATTCATGCTATCTTTAGATAAAGATACATTCATACCATCCTGTTCTTAGATAGAAATACTGAGTTTCAAAATGGTAAGTATATAGCATAAAATTAGGGGGGGTTATATATAGTTCAGCTGATGTTTAAAACAGTTCTGGTTTCTGTAAGAGTTCTCCTATCAAAGGGGTTTTTTACTCCAGTTGTTTATGTTGTATAGTATTGTCTGCAGTTTCACAATTTTGAAATTGCACTTGTGCAAATATAATAACTCAGCTTTCCTGGTGCTCTGGCAGGGTTTGCATGCATGTTCCATATTTGATTTTGGCAAGCACTTGCTCCTGGAATAACTCTTTTTAATATTAGGTTGCTTGTTGATATATTCCCCGGCATAAGTGCTTTATAGAGGCCAGTGTTCCAGTTATTTGCTTCTCCATGAGCAAGGTCTCGTATTAATACAGTTATAATGTGTGACTGGGGTTTGAAAAACAACACACGTTCTTCAGTGCTTTGTAGGCCTCTCTAATGGGACTTGTAAAGAAAATATAAATATTAGTTGCCAATTAAAAAATAAAATAAATGGTCCATTCAGTAGGCAAGTTTGTGTTCTCTCTCATCTTTACATTTTTCTGATTGAACCTCCCTGACATATTCAGTATTGGGCAAAACCAAGGAGGTGTTGTGTCCAAACACATCTTAACTGTCAGTGAAGAACTGGCATGTAGGGTTGGACTGAAATTATCCAACTCAGTATGGAGCAGCCAGTAAGCAATTCCTCAGAGACGATCAAAAAAACCAGGTTCAATGGGTGTTTGTTCTCCTATGTGTTTTTGGCCTTGTTCCTTTTTCTTTGAGTATTTTTAGAGATAGCCCGGGATTACTATTTGCAAACTCCTGTTTTGAGTTTTCATGTGATAAAAATTTGTCCAAAATTCATCTTTTGGCTTTTAGAGCTGGCTCTGGGCAATAATTTCTGGTGTTTGAAAACAAGCCTTTCAAGTTAATTTTTAAACCTACCACTGATCTAATAGTATATGCCCCAGAGACATGTTACTGTACTAAATAATTCATTCTCTACTGATATCCATACATTATATGAGATTATATATGCTTGTGTTGTATCCACTCTAAAAAATTCCTCATGCCTGCTGAGAAGTCCCAGCTCACCATCTCACCGTGTGGAACCTCTTCTGTACTTCAGCTGTCACCGAAGAAGGAGCTCCTGCCTCCTTGAAAGGCCTTGTTCCGTGGCAGCGAATGCCAGTACTACACATCGTGTGGTTTCTAGGGAATAGTAGAGCCACCCCAGAAACTCCCATTTATGCTCCCGCGGCGTTGCAGTGTGCCGGGAGGGCCGCTGGAGGGCAGCCGGTGCTTCGGGAATGGAGATGCACTCGGGCTCTTTCCCTTGCCTGTTCGCAGGTCGGCCGGCTGGAAAACGCCATCGGCTGGTACCACAGTCACCCCGGCTACGGCTGCTGGCTCTCGGGCATCGACGTCAGTACGCAGATGCTCAATCAGCAATTTCAGGAGCCCTTCGTAGCAGTGGTTGTAAGTACTGCCGGATTAAACTGCATAGCAAGTCATGTTGAAGGGGGGATAACTTAGATTTCTGTCTGTTAACATTCTAGCAGTGTGTATTTTGCATGATGGAAGCGTTAGATCCACATTTTAAATTGGTGCCACTCCTTTTGCTTTGCTGGCCAAAACAGTAACATTGTTTGCCTGGACCATCTTCACTGCGTTGTTCCAGCATGGTGGCTCTCTACAAATCCATACACTGCTTTTAACTTAAAGTTCTGCTTGGTGCTTTTGCTAGAAAAATGTATTGAGCAATCCATATTTAACTTTGTGTGACAGAACAAAAAAACCTGTTTTGTTCTCTTCCTTCTGTTGAAACAGAGCAAAGCATGTTCACAGAGTTCTGTTATTTCGCATCTAAAGTGTTGTCTAAATTCAGTGGCACAGTACAAGGTAGAAGATACTAGAAAATCTACCTTTGAAGAGGAAACCTGAAAAAATTCTTGGAACCCTCAGGTTCTTCTAGGCTTCAGATACATTTGAAATCACAAATAAATCTTATTTTAGATACTAGAAGGAAATAAAGGAAAAAGTACTGAAAGTAGCGAGAAAGAAGGAATATAACTGATGGAATAATTGCATTAAAAAAGATAAATGACCCTTGAGGAGTATTTTCACCACATGAGTTTTCCTGTTATGATATAATTTCATGAATTTGGAACACTTTTCAAGGGACTGCCTTTTTCTTTTTCATCCCTTCTTTTTTTAATTACTTTTGAAATTAAACAGGGCATTAGTATCTATGTTAGCAAGGAGATTTCTTCATTAGTTTCCGGCATTTTCCACCAAAATGCAGCAGGTCATATAATACTTTTTCTTACCTCTAGTGGTTATAAGATTAAAATGCAGATTTTTTTATTATGGTTTATTGATTGTTCTAAAGTACAATTTCTTTTAAGTATTTTAGAAACAAGGAAAATGAGTTTGAAAAAATTGCCTACAAAAGACTGTTGATATTCCCATCTTTTTAGAGTCTCATACCAACAGAAAAAGTACTGTTTATGACAAAACTAATACAATTTGCATGAAATACATTTCTGAAATACAATTACTATAAACTTAATTTATGACTTAATTTATACTATAAATTTAATAATTTATGAAATGCATATGAGTGTTACCTGTATTTCTACAGATTGATCCAACAAGAACAATATCTGCAGGAAAAGTAAATCTTGGAGCATTTAGGACATATCCTAAGGTAAACAGTTAAAATTTTCTAGTGTGTGATCACTGAACTGTCTTTTAAGTAAGTATAGATTGGTTTCAAAGATTACTGCGGTCTGATCTGCTCTGCTGTACTGTGTGTCATTGTTCATTCCAAAAGGAAGACGTGCTGATACACTGGTTACTGCATAGCTTTGGATATTGATTACATTTACAAAAGTTGGTTCTAGTTTGGTTTTCGTAGAGTTTTGGCAGTGTTAAATCAAATATACTGTCTAGATTGTGGAGCTGTCCTAGAATTATATAGCTCCATATAGCCATGGATATAGTTGTAGGTAGCATTCATCAAAATAAATTTATGCAATTCTTACTTGTTTATTTTTTTTAGACTTAAACCCGAATGTTAATAGTATGTTTGAAATGTTGTAATTTGCTTTTCATTTGAGAAAAGGAAGATTCAAAAATATCTACTTAGTTTTCAAATAAATATTATGAATCTTCACAAAATAACGTACAAAAAAGTTAATTAAACATTATGGAATGGTTAGGCTTAAAACTAGAAAAATCACATCGGTATTCGATATCTAGATCTCCATATGTAGTCTTTTCTGTATAATTCTGTCAGAGATATAACTGCTATGTAATCTAAGTATGTAATCTAAGAAAGTTGAGGTGTATTTTTTAAATACCCAGTTATTATTGACTCATCAAGAACTTCAGGCAGCCATCCAGTAAAACAATTAACAAAATCAATTGTTTTATAAAAATTAAATTTTGTAATTAACAAAAATGTTTGTAAGAGGTCCCCAGTTGACAAAAACATGAGAGACCTTCTTAGAACAGTTTGTGATTCAGCGTATTTGCTTCTGTGGGCAAAACCACTCCATAAATACTTTCAGAATTTTGAGCAAAAAGAAGAATCTTGCACCTGAAAACCAAAAAATATCTAGAAAATGCATATTAGAAGCATATTTTTAGAGAGACCTCACAGTGGACTGCAGACAGTTTTTGCTTAGTAGCTGTAAGTGGCATCCCCTTAGGTAAATAAGTAACTGAAGTTTTTGGTATCCCAAGGCATATCCAAGGCATGGATTTTTCTTCCCTTTTCATGTCTCCAATCTTCCCTCAAAGATGATTGAAATCACTTCAAAGAATAGGTAGACATGTATTATCTTAGAAGGAGCTTGCCTTTTCTCTGGTCTAATTACAGCTTGCCATGTTACTTGTTTGAAAAAACTCAATTATTGACCACTAGTTTGCTTTTGATGGACCTGGCAATGTAAAGACTGCTAGTAAAGCCAAATGCACATCTGAGATTCAAGAAAATTTCAAATTTCAAGTTACCGTGTGAAATGTCATTTTCCCTAGGAAAAATAAACTAGATTTTTTTTTTTGTGAAGTGCTTCCAAGAGTTCAGGCATTTAAAAAAGTCACATAATTACTGTGTCATCTTTGCCCTTTGTTGAATTTTTAGGGCTATAAACCTCCAGATGAAGGTCCTTCTGAATACCAGACTATTCCACTTAATAAAATAGAAGACTTCGGTGTACATTGTAAACAGTAAGTAACATAAAAACTTGAAACTTTAGCATTTTTGTGTTTGGGCTAGGGATTCAATATGGAAAAGAAACTTCCCTGGAGTGTTTCAAATCTTTAAGTTCATTGTTGCTTTAGCACTGTTGGTTTTGTGAAAAAGTGTTCCTGGCATTTATCAGGAGGTGTTTTAAGAGAAAACTGTTGCAAAGATGAAGATGAACCTGGTCAGAAGCTTTAGCAGTTGATTCCTGGACACCTTTCAGCAGTGGTGCCATGTTAGGGCAGGGAAGAAAGGCTCAGATCTAGACTGATCAGGAGGGCTGGGAGGCCTGTAATCCATCTGCTCCTCTGAGCAGTGGTGAGTGCTGTGCAGCTTGTTATCCTGCATCGCCGGGTAAGATTGTTTCTGTCTTTGGTAGGATTGGAAAGTGGTGCAGCTTGAAGGATAAGATCAGTAACAGGAAGAATCACTGCTTTATCTTTCCTGCTAGTTTACTTTCTGTAAATTAAAATGGTAGTTTAGTTTTAACCATTCTTTCTTTAGCTGTTCTGTCCCCAGATAGATGTGCCTCACTTCATACCTACGTTTATTTATTTGTCGAGGTTTTTGTTTTGCCATGTCAGTCCCCTGATCTGGCCTAACTTGTGGGAGCACACACATCCCTGCTGGTTAGGCTGAGCTGGGGTGGAAAGTAGAGACAGTTGGAGACACAGTGTTTGCAAAGCAGCTAAGGAAGGATGGGATCACTTCTTTCAACAACGGCCTGGTTTCAGTTCTGCCTTCAGCATCTGTGTACAGAGAACTTGCAGACCTCATTGACACTGCCCCATAGGCTGTTGCACAGAGGTTTCTTTCATGTTTTTGGGGCATGGATATCTGATCTTTAGTGCTTTTATAGTTGAATGCAAAGTTTGACTCCGAAGTGATGAAAAAATTAAAACAAATGGAATTGGGCTTTTTATCCAATTTGAGGAGAAATCCAGAACAGGAGCTACACAGGAGTCTTTGTAGAACTGTAATGTTCTTGTCATTTCAGAGTTCTTACTAGTCTGGCTTTGGCCATAAGCCCCTGTTTTTAACCAGAAAAAGAGGATATGTTTCATTCTTTCTATTTTAGAGCAGGTCAGTTTTGAAGAGTTCATTTGGTATTTTTTTTCTGAAGTTGGAAGTGCTTAATAAGTATCATTATAATCTCCATCTCAGGAAGCTGGCTTTTTGTACAAGTCACTGCTTTCCAAACCAAGAAAGTGTTTTCCAGTCTTTCCTAGAAGAAAACAGCAATTAGGCAAAGAGAAGGAATTAAAACTAGAAACTCGTCACATTACTAAGTTTCTGATAATGCAAAAGAGTAGTGATGGTGTCATCTCAGTAGTATGAGTAGTCTGACTAAGAATTAAGTTTAGAAAACTTGAATGATGATCATAGAACCATAGGGTATTTATTTATGTTTGAAAAGACCTTTAAGGTCATTGAATCGTGCTGTTAATCCAGCACTGCCAACTTCACTGCTAAACCATGTCCCTAACAGCCAAGTCTACACATCTTTTAAACACCTCCAGTGACTCAGCCACTTCCCTGGGCAGCTTGTGTCAATGCTTGAGAACCTTTTCAGTGAAGAAATTTTTTCTAATGTCCTATCCAAACCTCCCCTGGTGCAACTGAAGGCCATTTCCTCTCACCCTGAGCTTGTTACTTGGGAGAAGAGACAAACCCCCACTTCTCTATAACCTCCTTTCAGGTAGCTGAAGAGAGAGAGGAGGTCTCCCCTGAGCCTCCTTTTCTCCAGGCTAAACAACCCCAGCTCCCTCAGCCACTTCTCCTAAGACTTGTGCTCCAGACCCTTAATGATCCTGTTTGAAATGCCAAGGACTGCTAGTCACTTCATGGTAGCAGTCTGGATAATCTTAGTCAAACTTCTTTCCTTCAGTTATGTTCAATGCCCAATGCTAAACTGCTTCCATGTAATGTTTTTACTAAGTACATTGTTCCTCAAACAACTTGGATTTCTGATTTTGAATCTGCCACACATCTCTTTGAAGAACTAGTTTAGTACCTTATTTTTTGTTGCATACGTGCAATAATGGTATTTGTTCTATCCAGAAGTAGTAAAATGTGGTGAGTTGGTAGATTTTATAGCATTGTTATCACTGATGGGACTTCTTTACACAAATGCCAAGCAAAATAACTTTACAGAAAAACAAAGAGAGAGCAGGATTATTGATAACCTGCCCAAGAATTTGCTGATGAAAATAAAGTTTAATATAGGTCTTAATGTTGCTGTAATTCACCTACACTGATGACTTTGCATAGCTCAGTTTTCTATCTGCTTTATTATCTCTTGTAAATTTTGTAGCACCACTAAAGTTTCAAAATAGGTGTGGTAGAAAATAAGATTGTTTGCCTATTTGTAACATTTACTGCTACCAAATGTTCCTAAAGGAGTTAAGAGGTGATATATGCAAAACTGCAATCATCTGTAAGTAACAGTTATTACAGTACTGAAGAATCCAGGCATGGAACAGGCCATCATTGCATTGCAAAAGAAGTGGTTAAGAGAGTAATTTAAAAAACCTTGCAATTTAATTCAGTAGAACAGAGCAGGATGTGTGGGAATTATGTACACTTGTATTATAGCTATATATGAGTTACTTACGGAAAATCTTAGAATTGAAACTGGGGATAACTTTTCTAATTGTTCGGTGCTTTGAATTTTTGAAGATACCTGCCATTGATCAGGATGTTTTGCATTGCATGTACTTTGGGTGTGACACTCAAACGACATATGTAGATGGAAGCTTGTTTTGTTTGCATGTTTGTTTTTAAAGGTATTATGCTTTAGAAGTCTCATACTTCAAATCATCTTTGGATCGTAAATTGCTTGAGCTTTTGTGGAACAAGTACTGGGTGAACACTCTCAGTTCTTCCAGTTTGCTTACTGTAAGTACTGTTGTCATGTGCATTTATTCAAGAGTGGTAAAAGCCAGACTCTGTACTGTAAAATGCTTAGTAGGACACTGTTAGATATAGATGCCACCTTAAGAATCTATCAGAGTATACAAGAAAGTGAGGTTTTCCTAATCATAAATACTGAAATGTTCCTCATACCTGCTTTGTAGAAGGTGGGGATAACTTACATTTAATTTTACTGAGTTCTCTATATAAACTTAAATTTTGCCTTAAACCTTGTATCTCTGTACAGCACTGAAATGAATAGTAGGCCTTAAAATAATGGTGTTTAATAAGTAAACACTTTTTACAAAAACAGTCAATGGGACTGCTAGAACAGGGTTGCAACTGAAATACTACAGGTAGACCTTCAGTGTAACAGCTCAGCATGAAAATCTTATTTCTATAGAACCCAGTTTTCTGACATTTTCTTTTGGTCAGAACCGAGTTTTACTTACTCTTTCATAACTTAGGGCATGAGTTGAAAGTAATAAAGAGTGCCCATTTCAGGCTTTAGGGCCTGAGAATTTATCAAGAGATTCAGCTTCTGTTCTCTCAGCCACCATTCATGCCACTCACGTTCTGTATCACTTCAATTGCAGATACATGTTAAAATATGTAGTACAACAGTCTTAAAAGCACTTTTCAGATATTGTTTATTTTGTGTATAAAGGCTTGAATTTATAGCTTAGAATTTAATATGTTTATTTCCTTCTTTCTCCTAAGAATGCCGACTACACCACTGGCCAAGTCTTTGATTTGTCTGAAAAATTAGAACAGTCAGAGGCTCAGCTTGGAAGGGGCAGTTTCATGCTGGGTTTAGAGACTCATGACAAGAAATCAGAAGACAAACTTGCAAAAGCTACAAGAGACAGGTAAGACAAAGCATCCATTTGTTCTTCTCTGTAAAAAGTGTTATTTTGCCAATAAAATTGTAACCTGACAAGATTAGAGATAAGAATGATTAGATGATAGATATGAATGAGAGACTCCAAATGTCATTAGTTATTTTTGAAAGCTTAAGACTTCAATCTCTTTTCTGGAATAAATTCAACTCTAGTTTATTAAACAAAAAAATCCCAATAAAACTCCATCAGAATATGGCAAACAAAAAAATGTGTTCTGTCAAATGCATAATCTAATACTGCTAGAAAACACCACTTTTTTTTTTGGTTAATCAGGTTTGAACTAACAGTAAATAAAATTATTCTGTAGAACGTGACTTTAAGAAGTAGTGCTAATAATCCAGGAAGTTTAGTTTACACTTGTGTAATACTTTTACTCGCCTAAAAATTAAGAACTGCCTTTTTTTCACGTTTCTGAATTGATACATCCTTTTTCCACAAATGCAGAAGGAGTTTATTTTTGGTTTGCTTCTAGGAAGTAGATTACAGATATTCTGGCCTTTATATTTAGCCTGATAGCAAATACTTGCTATTACTGCTTAATGAACTTACTATCACTGGGTGTACAGAATTATTTCAAAGAAGTTGTAGTGTTTTCCCTCTGTGTTCCTTTTATGTTTTTTGGTAATCAGCTTTTTTCTTTTCTGAGCTTTGAAGTGTACAAGTTGCTTCTCACTAATACTCAAATCTCTCTTCCGATAGTCTTAAGAGTGATACGTGTGCTTAGACTATAATGTTATACTCACCATTTTTCCAAGTAAAATTTTTAATAGAGGATAATAGTATCCAACAAGTCATACAGTTGGTTCAAGAACATTGTATTTGGCAAATTTCAGCCCTTAAAAACTGAGAAGTATTGCACTGTATTTTATATTTTATATATTGATAGTGCAATCTCAGGTCCATCTGTGGAGAAGGCAGGACTCGCTGCAGGCATCTTAGGAGTGTTCTGAGTACGAGTTAATAATTCCATTTAATAAAGAACAGTTCTTAGAATACCTTGGAATAGACTGTAAAAATTGAACAAGATCTGGGACGTTCTGCTTTTCATATGATGAGGTTTGCTGGCCCTCTTCCTCATAATTTTATCCTGACACATAAAACAGTTTACTGGTATTCTTTCCCCCCACACATCTCCATGTTAGCAATGTGTGCTGTAGTATAAACTTTACTAAGGGACTGATTTTTGAGATACTGTATGAGTGGTGACTTATTAGGTAGGTAAAAAAAAAAGAGGAAAAAAAGGAAATCTTGTGTGAACAGAAATTACTTTATTTACATCTTGCTCACTCTGACTCAGGTGGACACAGGCTTGGCCATACTGGAGAGAGGAGTCAGTCTGTGTTGGAAAAGCCTTTGTTCTCCAGTAGGCAATGGCAATGGGGGAATACCTGCAAATCAGTATGGTCATTGCTAAATAGTTGCTGTTGTGCTCGTGTCTTCTGTGCGTTTGTTTTCTTGTTATGGAAAGTTAGGGGGTGACTTTATTGAAGTTAATACTCGTTTACATTATTTCAAATGCAGAATACATTTGCAGTGGAGTGAAGGCTGTTGGTAGCTCCTAACAGTCAGGTTAAGTGATACCTCAGTCCCTGCAGTGAAACAGAATAGTAGTGCTTTAAAGACATGAGAAGGGTGGAGTTGCTGACAAGTTTGCATTGATTTTGATCCCTGTTTGGTGTCCCGTAATACTGACCGCATTTTATTTTCCCATAACTTTCACCTGCTTATAGTTATTCTCAGAAATAACTTCTCTGATCATTCTACTATATTATTTCCTGCAGGTACTTTTCTGTTTTTGTTTAGTCTTCATCAGTAGTTAGTTTATAAATTGTAAGACTGGAAGGGATCATTGTTGTCATGAATTCTGCTTTCCTGTGTAAAAAAAACTACCATAGTTCCCAAAACAAACTGTAACACTTTTACAGATGCAACTAGTAATCTTTCCCAAGGGAAGAGTAAAGACAGTAAAAGGCTTATACAGACACAGGAGAGTTGATTCAGTGGCACCTAAATTACTTTGAAGAAATAACGTTGCAAAGTTTACTAAAGGATTATTGGATGTTTTAGGAAAAACTATGCTGTAAGGCATTGGGATAAAGGTGTTTACACTGGGCTGTATGATATCTTCTGTTACTGTACATATACACATCTCTAAAAGCCATTTCCTAAGGGTACATGTGCATTAGCCAAATTGTGCTCCAGGTCAGCTTCCTTTCCATAAGATTCCTTCAGCTAGCTGGTAGTAATTTGCCCCTGTTCTCCACGCCGTCTGGGCTGATTCACCTTTTGCGTGATTCATCATATTCTGTTTTTATTTGTTAGCTGGACGCTACATCCCCCTAAACCAGACACTGGGGAAAACTTGGATCAGTAGGAATCCTCTCAGCTGTTTGGAGGTTTTGCATATTACATATTTGACCAATAATTGATTGGTTCTATAAACTCCTCCTTTAACGTTTTTTATGTTCTTTAATGTTTAAAGTTTCTCAGAGGAGCCATGGTTACTGTGCACTACTGTCCAGGGTTGGGCAAAGGAGGTAAGGCAGAGAACAGTCAGAGCCTTTAGGTATTGATAACGATAGCTGGTAGCTTCATTCCCTCAAGGATTTTTTTTATTTTATTTTTTGACTCAGGTAACCATAGAGACCATTTGCTCTTGTTGATGTAAAATATCCTAAATGGCCAGACAGAGAAGTTTTCTAGAATTGGTGCATGTGTGTACAGTGTGTTTGCTTTTTAAATAACAAAAAGGTATTGGCAAAAATGGCTAAGTTGCTGTGTGTGACTCTTCCTTTCTGGACAGTTGTTAAGATTCATGGGGTTATGGGCACCCTGAACTTCCAAAACAGCTGAATATCTTCAATGAAAATGACAGTTCTGTTCAGTTTTTGTCCAACATTGAATTTATGCTTGTTTTTCAGCTGCAAGACCACCATAGAAGCTATACATGGATTGATGTCTCAGGTTATTAAGGATAAACTTTTTAATCAAATTAATATAGCTTGAAGTGCATCACCAGCTGATATGCATCTCCAAAGCAGAAAATACCATAGTTTCTTTCGCTTGGACTTGTTCAATTTGGAAATGAAGCTGGAGTGGAAAATTATTCATTCAATTTGTAGTGCTTTAATATTTCCCACCTGTCTAACCAGTTTTAAAGAACAAAATGTTCTGAAATGTAGTGCAGCTTTTTGTTCTTTATCTTAGAACACAACCAGTTTGCAGAATTGTTCCAAAGGAAAAATAAATGTGACTTACTGGATTTTGGTTTTAGATATTTATCTCTATTATCCAACTGCAATAAAAGAATTTTGAAACTGAGTATTTTGGGCCTTGATATTTTTGGCAAGCATTTATCTTCTCTTACTCTTTTTCTTACTGTTCTGTGGAAAAGTTCTGTCTATTCAGTTAGATAAGATAGGTAAGCTATGCAGTATAACAAGTTTGTTTCTCAGATTTTAATATCTGTGTTTAATGTTAAAAATTGAAATCCCATTTGTTTATCTTTTAACAAGTTATTAAATCTAATGGAGCTTTTCCTGATTTGGGTTTACTGGTCCAGCCAGAAATGGTTTCTTCGCCCAATAATAAAACATTTATGCATGGTGCAACATTATTTTGCTTAGAGCTTCACACTCATGATGGACATTTTATATTTTAAGTAGTCGAGTATTGATCAGTTCTGAAGTGAAACTCATGGTTATATACCATTATTTTTCTCCTGCTCACCTTCCACTGCTTGTCATAAGTCACTTGTTGCATTTAAAGGAACAAACTGAAAAATTATTATCTCTGAAATATGTATTAGGCTAATTTCAGGCCACAGATACTAAGTGCATTAATCATAATTGCTGGCTTACAACATGCTGCTGCTGCTGCGGGGCCAATCTGTGTTTATTTTGGAGGCCTTCATACTGACTTTCAATAATACAAGATGCTTGGATTTCTTTTAAGTTTTTTTCCTTAATCCTGAGTTTTTGGGGCAGGGGGGTTGGAGTGTTTACTTTTGGGATAATTTATGCTTTATACCTTAAGCAACTGATATTTCTTTTCAACCTTAACTCTGCCTTGATGTGGGTTTTGTTTTTGTTTTGGTCTGGAAATTTTAATAGCTATTACTCATTTGGGGCTTTTCATCCAAATGGATTCCACTGTATTTAACCTAAGATGCAAATTATACAATGAAAATTTGTAATTCAGCAGGGAAATGCAGATACCCTGAAGCAGAAATTCATCAAGAGTTTTAAGGCAGCAATATCCAACTGTATTGGACAAATATGTTTAATCTGAGCCAGTAAAGCTGAGATAATTATCAGATGTGCAGTCTGATAAGAGAACAGTTTCATTCTTTTTCAGCATGACAGTGGTGGTGGGGAGGCAGGAGAAGAAAGCTGTGCTATTTGAATATTCAAAGCTATTAATTTTCTTGGAACCACAATAACAGTGCTGTTGTCTTTGATCAACCATTTTAATGCCAGTGTTATTCCAAATTCTGAGATCAAAATTCCATGCATGAAAGATGGTTATCACAAAGGAGACCTCCGTATCTGTACACACACAAGTGTATCCTGAACACCGGAAAATCATTAATGGACAGAGAGTATGCCTTAGTTCTACCAAACAGTTTTGAGACTTCAAAAATATTAGGAATAAGAGTATTCTTGAGAACAATACATGCTGAGTGTCAACAAATACATCAATTTGTTCTTCCACATTTGCATTCCCTTTTTATTTAGAAATTAGTGCAAATGAGTGCCACCTATCAGATGACTGACAGCTGAAGTAATGCAGTACATACTAAAGCACATACAAATGGCTTCTCAGTCAGTTTGCAGATGAGACCAAGTTAGGTGGGAGCACTGATCTGCTGGAGGGCAGGAAGGCTCTACAGTGGGATCAGGACAGGCTGGAACCACGGGCTGAGGCCAGTGGTATGAGGTTCAACAAGGCCAAGTGCTGGATCCTACACCTGGGTCACAACAACCCCATACAGCGCTACAGTCTGGGGGCAGAGTGGCTGGGAAGTTGTCCAGCAGAGAAACACCTGGGGGTGCTGGTCAACAGCTGGATGCTCATGAGCCAGCAGTGTGCCCAGGTGGCCAAGAAGTTCAATGGCATCCTGGCTTGGATCAGCAATAGTGATCCTGCCAGCAGGACCAGGGCAGTGACAATCCCCGTCTTCGGCACTGGTTGAGTCCATTCCTCAAATCCTGTGTCCTGTTCTGGGCCTCTCACTACAAGAAGGACATTGAGGTNTGTCCAATTTCGGGCCCCTCACTACAAGACATTGAGGTGCTGGTGCATGTCCAGAGAAGGACAACAGAGCTGGTGAAGGGCCTGGAGCCTGAGTATAATGAGCGAGTGAGGGAGCTGGAGCTGTTTAGCCTGAGGAAAAGGAGGCTCAGCAGGGACTTTATCACTCTCTACAACTGCCTGAAAGGAAGTGTAAACAGGTGGGGCTCGGTCTCTTCTCCCATGTAACAAGAGAAAGGATAAGCGGAAATGGCCTCAAGTTGTGCCAGGGGAGGTTTGGATAGGATATTAGGAAAAATTTCTTCACTGAAAGGGTTAAGCACTGGACCAGGCTGCCCAGGGAAGTGATTTAGTCACTGTCCCTGGAGGTATTTAAAAGACGTGTAGACATGGCACTTAGGGATATGGTTTAATCATGGATTTGACAGTGCAAGGCTAACAGTTGAAATTCATGATCTTAAATGTCTTTCAAAACCTAACAATTCTACTGTGTTTAAGGCATTTATTGAAATCCCAATATAAAACATTTGTATATGATACCATAAACCAGGTTAGGGGAAAATTATAAAAACAAATACTTTAAAAACTAAAAAAACAAGGCAAAATTTAAATACTACAGAGTTGAGCTAGTATCATTTTAGGGTGCAAGTCCCAAAGTGATGAAAATTATTAAAATATGGGGTGATAAAATATAAGATTAATTGCATGCACATAGAACTTTTTTCTTTTGTCAAGTCTTGAAGAACTGACATCAGAGACTATCCAGTTAGTTGAAAGAATTTTCTGGAGTTAAAAACAATTATTCTAAACCTTTAAGGAATTAATGAAATATCTTGTTCCTTGGGGCATATTTTTATGAGATGTAGATTTACTTTTCAGACCCTCGGAGTAATATCCACAAGGAAATAAGTAATTTAGGAAAGTTAATTTTGACCCTCAGATGAAACTTCTAACATATGAAATATTTGCTGTGACGTTTGGTTTGTTTTTAATTATGAAAAATTGCTTCATACAAGGCTTTCTGAAAACTACAATATTCTGGGAAGTAGCATGGTCCAGCAGATAGGTCACAGGACTGCATCTCAGGAGACTGCAGTTTTCTTCCTGGCTTTTCACAAAGCAGGAGTGCATAAACTTTAGCAAGGCATTTTTATCAGAGCTAGTGTCTGTTTATGAAGTAAGAAGATTGATCATTAGCCTTTTAAAAATACAGATGAAAAAGGATTTGTAAGTATTACTAGTTTTATTCACTAAAGGTCATCACTACATCTCTAGTCTGTCAGATGTTACCACCTTAAATAACAATTCTTAATGCTGTTAGCAAAGAACATTTACTCTGTTTTGCATAGTTTGTCTGTTTAGGTCATAACATACAGGAAATGGCTGAGCCCTTTGAGGGGATTATAAATATATTGTTTTCAGAACTCTTCATTTTCAATTGAAATATGTATTCAACTCCTATGTAAATTTGTCCATAATTTCCTGTGTGAATTTCTCTTTGCTTTAGCCCCAATTACCTTGGGGCTTATGTATAACTGCAGTGGCATTACTTTATTATAAAAGGAAATTAATTTATGTGCCTGCCTCTAATGACAAGCAATCTTCAGTAATTACAACCATCTGAACTTTCTTCTCCAGCTGAAGACAAGTTGCATTCACATAATTTGAGGTTAGAATTGAGCTTATATTTTAAATTTGTTTCTAAAGGAGGCATTTTCAGTCTGAGTTCTACAAAGCTGGAGATCTAATTAGAGAAACATAAAGGTATCAAAATGACAGATATTGTTCCAACATAAACAAGATGTATGTATTCTATATGGTGATACAAATTGCAAACTAGCTCCTCATTATAGCAAGTTCTTGTGGAAGTTCTTCCTTTTCCCTTTTAAAAATTCTTTTTATGACAACTAGATAAAACCTCAAGAGTGGCAAAAATGGTTTAACACAAATATTTACATAAATCATCAATTGGGGACAAATAGCTTGTAAATAACATATTGCACCTATTTAAGAACAAAGAACGACTGTGTGAGTACTCAGATCTCTATACAGTATTAGACTGTAAAAGTAATGCTGAGATGCCAGTACATCTTCTGACTGTTTCTGAGTAATAGCAGCAGGTAATGCTTTTTACTTTCTATTCTTGGTTCATCTGTCGAACTTCATCACAATATTTAGCAAGCTATTATTTTCTCTATGGTGAAAACTGTGTGTTTTGAATTATTTCTTACCACTTATCTTTGAAGAGAGGATCTTGCATTTCCCAAATCAACATTGTCATCTCTGCTGGAGGTAAGATACAATGTTCACTTTTAAAAAATTATAAACACTATAAAGATAAAATGTTTGTCCTCACAATAATTTCACTTTTACTTCCAGACTCTAACAGATTTTAACTCTGCAGATATGGAATCTTACTTCATGGTCTTTGAGGTGCTTTAATCCCAATTGCTTAATTGTTCTGATTGTGCAAGTGTGTAATAGAGATGATCTGAAAGGGTCCATGCATTTCAATGTGATGAAATGAACTGCAGTAGTATGTTGCGTAACTAGAAATAATGATCTAAAGCTCCAATTAATTTGTTTTAATTTAAGGATTTTTCTTGCCTCAGCCTGTGTCCTGGTTGGGCTGCACAAAACAGACTCCAGAAACTTAACAATTTGTGGGGTTATGGTAGTTTTAACCAGACAACCTACCCACGTGAACCCAGTGGTGTTCATGTTAGTAGAACCAAAGAAATAAGAATTGTTTCTTCTGCTGGCAATCGCAGCTTAGTAGGACAAAGACTTTTATTTTATTTCAAGTGCTAGAAGGACCAAAGGAAACAAATACTGATCTTAATTTTAGACTGAACTTGCTCTGCAGAAGGGCATTGTCTTTAAAGTTAGTTGAATTGTCTGCTTTCTTTCATATTTTTGGTTATTGGGGTTTTGCTTTTTTTTAAATTATAGTCATTTCATGGAATTTGTTTGCATTAATTTACTCATAAATATTAAAGCCTTTCATTAATCTCTGAAGTTCCTTGACAAAGTTGTCTGACTGTGAAGAGCATCAGATTTTGCTTCTAAGAGGAAAAAAAAAGCTATGTAGTCTTGACTGTGTTGCTGCAGAAAAGCCAAAGAATTGAACTGTGGTCTCTGTCAGTGCTGTTCTCTTGAATGCAATGCTTCTCCATCAAAGATATTCTTTTTCTTCTAACACAGTTTGTTAGCTTTCTAAAAGGAGATCTAAGGATGTGACTCAACCTTGCAGAAGGAGAAAAATTTGACATGTAGGCTGTTCTCCTGTTCTGAACTTACAGCAAACCTTTGCAGAGGTTTGCTCAGTACTCCTGCTAAATAAATGTAGAACCACTGTACTGTGCACGGAAAATAGGGAAAGCACAATGATGTGTGAGTGTTTTCGGATTTGTGAAAAAGACATTGTGGTCAATGACAACATGCAGGTAAGTAACACAAAAAAGCAACCTACCCCCTTTAATGAAATTTAAGTAATTTCAATCCAAAGGAGTACAAAATCCTGTTCTTTCCTTTCCACCTTTCTTAGGATGTGGGAACAAAATGCTATATATTCTTGTTGATATGAGATGGAAGTTTGAGATCGTGGATTCAGGGTTGTGGACACTGGTGTACAAACAAGTGTGCATAGGAGGATGATAATACTGCTATTTCTCCGTTTTAATAGATACTTCAGTCATTTTGTCACTTCTAAGTCTGAACATGATTATTCCTATCATCTGCTGATCCAAAATGAATTAGTACTCAATACAAATTTAGAAGCCAAAGTGGAAGCATCAATATTAAACTTCTTGGTTTTTGGTAACCTTTTTTTTTTGTCTAAAAATAGTGCTAGCTAAGGAATAAAAGATGCATCAGCCAAACATTTGTCTTTATTCCATTTATTATAGTATTAGTGCTGAATGGGCTTTACATAGTCGTAGGCATCAGTATTTGGACCAGTCAGTTTAGCATTTTTGTTGGTGAAATGGACAGTGGAATCAAGTGCACCCTCAGCAAGTTTGCCAAGGATACCAAGCTGAGTGGTGTGGTCAACATGCAGGACAGGAGGGATGCTATCCAGGGGAACCTTTTCAGGTTTGAGAGGTGCACCTGTGTGAACTTCATGAAGTTCAACAAAGCCAAGTGCAAGGTCTGGCACCTGGGTTGGGGCAATCCCAAGCACAGGTACAGGCTGGGCAGAGAATAGACAAGAAGCTTGACATGTCTCCGCAATGTGCTCTCACAGCCCAGAAACCCAACTGTGTCCAGGGCTGCATCAAAAGCAGCATGGCCAGCAGGTCAAGGGAGGTGATTCTGCCCCTCTACTCCACTCTCATGAGACCCCACCTGGAGTGCCATGTCCAGGTCTGGGGCCACCAACACAAGAAAGACATGGAACTGTTGGAATGAGTCCAGAGAAGGGCCAGTAAGTTGATCACAGGCCTGCAACACCTCTTCTGTAAAGCCAGGCTGAGAGAGCTGGGGTTGTTCAGCTTGTAGAAGTGCTGCAGTTTAGATTCTCTTGTTGAATTTACCCATGCCACCATGGGTTTTTGGGGGGCACCTGCCGATAACGGCGTGTGGTGCAGCCGCCATGGGGGAACCAGCCATGGAGAGGGGGGAGTGGATGGGGGGAAGATGAGATCCTGGGAATGAGGGGTCCCACAATAACTGGGGAAGGGGGGAATAAGGGGAACCAGGAGTTCTGCTTTCGCTCTCTTTGTCCTGAGACTGCTGTTGGGAGGGAGCCATGGGCAGCCACAGGAAGACCTGTTTCGTGCTTTGCACATCCCGCACCATTCCTGCCGGAGCTGTGCCATCTCTTCCTGGAGCCTCCTCCACTGCCTGCTGTCCCTCGCTGTATGGAGCTGAGCCATCCCTTGCCCACTGCCAGCTCCAGAGCAGCAGCCATTCCTACTGATGGAGACCGTGGCATCGGCCTGTGCTGTGGCATCGGGAGTTGCCATGCATTTTTTGCTGCCCCACGCCGGTTTTCTGCCACTGGGACCACATGGCTGTGCCGGCACTGAGGTGTTGTCTCGGCAGTGCAGAGGTGTCAGAGTGATTTTTGGGTGACATTTTCTCTGTTAGTGTTTGGTTTTGTTTTGTTCTGTTTTGGGGTGAGGGTGTTTGTTGGTTTTTTTTTCCTGTTCTCTGGTTTTTTTTAGTAAAAACTCTTTGTTTCCACAGTTTGTTTGAAAGTCTCATAATTTTAACATTTACAGTAAGTCTGGGAGGGAGGGGTTTCTATTCCATCGGAGGTCCCACCTCCTAGTATACATTGCCTTTAAACCAAGACAAGAAAGCTCTGGCAAGACCTTATAGCAGTCATCCAGTACCTAACAGGGATACAAGAAAGATGGAAAGGGACTATTTACAAGGGCATGTAGTGATAGGACAAATGGGAAAGGCTTTAAGCTGAAGAGAGATATGTTTAGATTAGCCATTAGAAAGAAATCCTTTACTGTGAGGGTGGTGAGACAGTGGAACCAGTTGCCCAGGGAAGTTGTGGGAGCCCCATCCCTCTAAGCGATCAAGGCCAGGTTGAATGAGGCATTGAGCAACCTGGTCTAGTGGAAGATGTCCCTACCCACAGCAGGGGGGTTGCAACTAGATGATCTTTAAGGTCCCTTCAACCAAACCATTCTAGGATTCTACAATTCTATGATGATTTCTCAAAAATCGGAGCCACCACCACAGCCCTAAGAGCACAATAAGGGCTACAGCCCATCCCTGCCACTGTAGCATGGCAGTGAAGGGCAGGTGTCTCTGAGCCGTGTCGCTCTGCTCCAGCTCCTGCAGCAGATGAATCATCTCGCGGCTCAGCATCGCTGCACGCTGCTGCATGCGCTCATGTGTGGCCTCATCCAACTCATCACCAACCATTTGCGGGCACTGGATGAGGATGTGTCGCACCACAGAGAGGAACATTCGCGCAGCCATGGTCTGCAGGAGGAGGGAGAGGAGTGGTCAAGGGGAGCTGGGAAGGAGGGAGCTGGCAGGGGCGGGAGGAGGGATGGGAGCCTCATGGAGCTGAGGGCAGGTAGGAGAGGGGGTGAGGCTCCTGGCAGGCAGCTAGGCCCTCAATGCAGAGTGAGAATCTACCAGGGGCCACGTTTCATTTCGGTTCCAGCGGTTGTCCAGCCCATCTTCCCCTGGACTGCTCCCAGCCCTGATAACCACCCCCATCGTGACTGATCCCCTGTGATGTCACAGGTGACAGAGCCCATCACAGACACCCCCAGTCCCACCCTGCCTCAGCAGCTTACAGCTGCCCTGAGCAGCCAAAGCCCTGACACCCTCCGAGGACAGACCCACCCAGCAGGACATGTAAGGCAAGCAGGATACAGGTGTGGTTTCTGTGAGAGGCTGCTAGAAGTTCCCCCTATGTCCAAGAGAGCCAATGCCAGCTGGCTCCAACACAGACCCACCACTGCCCAAGCCTGAGCCTACAGACTGGGGAACAAGAGGCTGGAGAGCAGCACCATGGAAAGGGACCTGGGGGTTCTGGTTGATGGCGAGTTGAATACGAGTCAGCAGGGTCCTGCCAGCCAGGAGGGCCAACCATGTCCTGGGGGGCATCAGGCACAGCATCACCAGCTGGTCAAGGGTGATTGTCCCCTCTGCTCTGCACTGGGGCGGCCTCACCTTGAGTGCGTTGTCCACAGAAATGTGGTTCGTCACCTGCTATGCAACAAGCCAATAATTACACATTTGAGAGAGAAAATTATTATTTCAGCTGCCCAAGTCTAGATGCCCAGCTGAATTTCACAAATCACACAAACTATCAAATCTTTTTACTATTTATGCATTTTAGCAAACGAAGGACTTGGGCTACAAGTTACATAGTTCTCTTATTAATTGGTATTCTGTCATCTATCGGTCAATGATTCTCTCATTTCTCATGCTAATTAGTCCACATGCCCAGTGTTTCCCTTTTTTTGGGTTAGTGGGTTTCTTGGGTCAATGGTCTCTTGATCGTAGATCTCCCCCTGCCAGAATTACCCTTTACCCAGTTGGAACTGATTTCAGCACAATTGCTGAGTTAGGTTTATTAGTGTCTTCCTTATCTTGGGAATTCTACCAGATATCTTTGTGGCTCATAAATTCTGCATTCCTTGTGTCCACTATCAGTGGCCATCCTTTCTGTCCAGTCTTGTTAAGCTCCCTCCAGCTCTGAAATCATTGAAGCATGCCAAGCCCTAAACTTTAACAAGATAATTCTACAAGAAATTTGTTTTTCTAACACATAGACATCACTTCACTTGCTTGTTAGCTGCTGTTTCACTGATTGAACCTCTCTTCGTGTTGATTAGGCTTGAAAGTATACAAAGATCAAAGAACATATTTTCTTTAGAAAATTCTTACATATCCCACATTTTGCAACAGTACTGCGTGCAGTTTGGGCACCGAAATACAAAAAAAGACATTAAGCAATTAGAGAGCGTTCAAAGGATGGCTGCAAGGATGGCAAAGGGTCTGGAGGGGAAGCCAGATGAGGAGCCACTGAGGTCACTTGTTTAGCCCTGAGGAGTCCGAGAGGAGACCTCATTGCAGTCCACTGCTTCCTTATGAGGGGGAGAGGAGGGGCAGGCACTGATCTCTTCGCTCAGGCGAGCAGTGGCAGGAGCCGAGGGAACGGCATGAAGCTGTGTCAGGGCAGTGTTTAGGCCAGAAAAGCTCCTTCACCCTGACGGTGGTTGGGCACTAGAAAGACTCCCCAGGGCAGTGGTCACAGCACCAAGCCTGACAGAGCTCAAGAAGCGCTTGCACAGCGCTCTCAGGCACATGCTGTGACTCTGGGGTGTCCCGCGCCGGGACAGGAGTTGCATTTCCACGACTTTTGTGTGTCCTTCCCGCCCCGGCCCAGCCTGTGCCCCCGCCAACATGGCCGCCAGCGAGCCCGCGCGCGGCCCGCGCCTGCTCCCTCTCCTCGGCGCTGATTGGCCGGGGAGGACGGTGGCGTGCGGTTGCCGTGGCAACCAGAGGGGAGAGCGGCTCGAGCCCGTCCGCCTGCCGGGCCGGGCCGGGCCGAGCCGGGCCAGGCCGGGTCGGGTCGGGTCG
>VWZF01006634.1:1021703-1058320 GCA_013396755.1 Sclerurus mexicanus
GCGGAGCCGGGCCGGGCCGGGTCGGGTGGGGTCGGGTCGGGTCGGGTCGGGTCGGGTCGGGTTAGGTTAGGTTAGGTTAGGTTAGGTTAGGTTAGTGAGGGAGAGCGGGGCCGGGCCAGGTTGGTGAGGGCAGGGAGGGGCCGGGCCGGACCGGGTTAGTGAGGGCAGAGCGGGGCCGGGTTGGGTCGGGTTGGGTTAGTGAGGGCATAGCGGGGCCCGGCCGGTTTACTGAGGGGAGAGCGGGGCCGGGCCGGGTTAGTGAGGGCAGAGCGAGGCCGGGCCGGGGGCTGAGGGCCCTGGGACGGGCGGCTGGAGCGGAGCGCGGTGTGAAATCGCACGGCTGTAGGTAGGAAGGAGCTCGGGGAACCAGGGAGGGAAACCTGCCCGGCTTTCCCTCTGCTCTTACTGCTGGGGTTGGAGGGAGGCCTAAGAAAGGGCTCCGAAAGGTATTTTTATTTAAGAGAAACACACTTCTCTGTTAAAAACCAAGCAACCCCTCGGTGTCCTTTCAGCTTTTCTTCATTCCCCATCTTTTAAAATGAAAGTAAAAAGCAAAACCCACGTGTATAAAGGGGAGCTACTGAGTTTCAGCTTTGTTTAGTAAGGACATTTCTTCTGCCTTCACAGCTTCAGTCTTGGTTTTTCCTGTTTCTCCTAAACGTAATACTGGCAAGGAGGGTTCTCTGTGCCTCCGTCTATCTGGCTGCATGAGGTTTAGCATTGGGATGTTTTTTGCCTTCTCCCGAGTTCTTCTGGTGTAGGGGTGCCATGTATTGGCTAAAATTTATAATGTACATTGGATTATGTACAGGCCAAAAAGGCAACATCTTTATTCTGAGTTAGGTTATATTTGTCAGGGTATTTTTATCCCTAGGCTGTCTATGCATCCAGTTTGATACTAGTGTCTTGCCTTCTTCCCTCTCCTCTGTTCACCAGTTTATAAGATCACTTGAACCGTAGTCAGAATATTGAAAAAAAAAGAAAAAAAGTTGATGTTGTGAAAGCTGCTACAGTATGAAAAACTCAGTTTTTCACTGTTCAGAGCAAATGCACATGCAGCTGTGTGCATGACAAAAGTGCTGTGCAGATGTAGCTTAATATCTCTCATAATCTGTAAAAGAGAGCCTTGTATTTTCTAACAAATAATTAGGTTATGAGCTTCCACCAACTAGCTACTTATTTCTAAGTATTTCCACTGTGGACCATCGTTGCTCATATTTCTAAATGAAAAAGAGGAAGGCTAGAGTACAACCTCCTTGAGTAAACGGAAACAACCAATTAAATATAACAATGTATTTTAAGAGTTATTTCATACACCAAAAGTTTGAAAAACTGTCAGCAAAAATAGGCATAGATTTCTGTAAGCAGCAAAGTCTGTACATAAATGTGTCCCTGTAAGCAAAAAGAGGAAAAGTGAGGAAGCATCAGATTTGAAGTACACATGTAAGCTTTGTTGAAGATCTGGGATACAAGTAATATAACATCTTCCTTTTTTGTTTTTAAGGCATTTTATAATACTACTCATAAGAGCACTTGGAATACACTATTAGAAGAAGCAGTAGAGCAGCTTGACCTATTACAGAACTATGGTTCGACTAACACTGGATCTAATTGCTAAAAATGTCAATCACAAGAGTCGCAGTGAAGAGGACTTTGGACAGTATCTGCAAAAAATAACTCATCTGAATCTGTCAGATAAAAATATAGACACCATTGTAAGATTAATTTTTCATTCCTTTTAACCTGTCTACTCCAATATTTTGTAGTTACTGTTATACTGACTTGGTTATAGTTGGGGAGACAAAAAAGCAAAGCCTACTTTCTCTTTTATGACAGCTATAGTATGTTTTAACATTTATATTGGCTTGCAGTTGGGCCTTAGTAATGCATCTGTTTGGAAACATGCTTCAGCATTCTCTGCTCCCACTGTATGGAGCACTGTTTGTACGTAAAATGTTTAAATGGATTTTAAATGCATGACATTTGAAATGTGAAAATAAACTTTTATCTGTAACCTTTAATATAAAATATCAAAGTGACTGTAACTCCAGCAGTCTTCAGGATTTTGTATTACCAACATGACACTTTTTCCTTTATGTGGCAAAAGTCTTGCTCAAGTATTTTACTTTCTTGAAACTGCAGAAATATATATTATTAGTACACTGGTTTTGTCATTAATTAATTAAAATAGAAAATCCATGAAAGCAATTACACAAGAGAGATGAAATAAATTGTTAGTGAAATATTTTTTGCAGTATTTCACAGAACTATTATATAAATATGCAGTTCTAAAACGACAAAAAAATTGGAGTAGTTTACTACTTTGATTGTTTTGTACAGTACCTATTTATTCATGGTTACGTGTATAAAAATGTGAACTGTGGAACAGAAAAGATGTAAGGAACTAGTAATTTTTCAGATCAGATTTTCTTTTAAAGACAGTAGTAATGGTATTGCATACTATTAAATGCAACACTTTTTTTTAATACCAAGGTTTTTTTCTGGTCTTGGGAATTTTATAGAGTTGTTAACTTGCAGCACAATCTTTTCAATCTTTCTGTGATTTATTTCTTAGATTTCAGAGCAAGTATGAGAAAGGAAAGGAGAGTTCAGGAACAGGATATAACCTGAATGAGGTTAACAAATTTGAACTGGTGTAGTGGCTTTTTCAAATCAGTCAGTTTAAAAATCTCCTTTTTTTTTTTTTTTGTTTAAATTGCTCCCTGGGGCTTACTCATTTAAAAAATAATCCATGAGCTATTAGTTTTTAAAGACTAAACTTGCAAACTCAACCCAGTCCTTCTTCCTCTGAGTTTAATAATAGAAAATTTATACAGGTTTCAGTAAGTCCTGAGTTAATTCAGATCCCCTCAAGATACTGAATACATTTTGAAACTGCTGAACCATGAACAACTGCATTGTTATGTGTGGTGGATTTCTCCTTTAAAAGTGATTTCAGTCAAGAGGAAATCACTTGGTCTGTGTGAACAGATCCCTGCAAGCAAATGAGTTTATTCAGCCCACTCCTGGGAACATGCACAGCCACAGTGAGTTACTAATTGGATCAGTGCGTTTGATGAGGACTGGCTCATCAGATACCACAGTGAAATTGTGAAACCTTTTAGTTGTTTATTAGGAATACATTCAAAGAAGCTCAACAGTTGAGTGCAAACTTGGGCTCAGAAGTGTATTAAAGTACATTGAACTACAAAGTTTTGATATAAATCAGTATTCCCTTGCCAAGAACTGGTTTCTGTTACATCACTGAGGTTTGATGGAGACAACTACACTAACAACTGTGCTTTTCTGAAAAACACCTGATGAAGGCAGGGAAGGGAATGAAGTCACACAGGATGTGGTGTACCTGTTCATGATGGCTGTAGTCCTCAGCTTCTGTATGGCAGAATAGTAATGACAGATTTCAGTCTTAAATCTGGTAATTACTGACACTAACTAACTCAGTTTTTCTATGAAAAATAGTGGTTAAAAGTGTTTGTTAAAGGTGAAAATTTATAAATCATGCAACGGAACTTAAATATAAGAAAAATCATTAGCTTCCAGAAGCAGGCAGTGAGTGAATATTATGTAGCATTAATTTGTTATTGTTTATTTCAGGGTAGCCTCCCTTTCTGTAAAAATCTGAGAGTTCTGTATTTATATGATAACCAAATCAGCCAAATCCAGAACTTGGACTTTGCTGCAAATATAACACATCTTTACCTTCAGAACAATTGTATTTCAAGTATAGAAAATCTCTCATCACTTAAAAAACTTGAAAAACTGTAAGTTGAAAATAATGTATTTCTTTTACTAGTAATAAAAGCCGTTATTGCACTAAGAAATTAAAAAAATGTAGCTGTTAAGGTCCTTTCAGCTCTTGAATTTTGCTTTTCTAATAAAAGTAACTGTTTATTAGTTTTTTGATTAAGTGTTCTGTGATGTAAGTAGTGATGTATCATCTTAACATATATTTGCCTTTAAATTATTTTTATTTAAATTATTTTTTTCAGTCAATAATAATAACAATAGCTGTAGATAAAACTGCTAAAAACCCCTTCGCATCAGTTAACTGTATGTTCTATCTGTATGCTAGGTTCTTTTTCTATTTCCAAGTATTATTCAATAATAATTTAAAAGTATTTTTCTTGATATATTTGAGTCTTCTGTTTGCTCTTACTGTCAAATCTGTTTTGTGTTCTATTCTGCAGGTATTTGGGAGGCAACTACATCACTGTAGTAGAAGGTTTGGATAAAATAGGAGAAATAAGGGAGCTACATATTGAAAGTCAACATCTCCCTCTTGGTGAAAAGCTTCTGTTTGATCCAGTATCTCTTAGGTCCCTGGCAGTAAGTACATTTTGAGAATTTCAATGAGCCATTAATCAATAGATCAGTATTTTTAGAAGAACTGATTAGGATTTGATCACTCTGTGTTTTCCTTTTCTGCGTATTGGTGACATTCTTTCAAGTTCTAACAAGGAGCTCCCACCCCAATTCTCATAAAAGCTAGTTGTCCAGCAGGTTCTACTGCTTCCTTTCTTTTATTATGTGGGATGAAAATAGAGAGAAAGTAAGAAAGGAATGTAGATGCCCTATACCAACAGAATTTGGGTAAATTGAACAAAGGGCTAGGAATTTATCACTCTTAGTTTTCTTAGTCTGTTTAGTTTGTAGTGTATTAGTTTGATTGTTATACTAGTTTATTTACTGCCTTTTGTATTTCTCTAGAGAATGTAATGGGAAAAAAAGGCACAAACAGCTTTTTTTCTGGATAATAAAAACAAGACATGAGCATTCAGTTTTAGTTCTGCAGTTTTTCTGTATTGTGTTATGTCATGATTTCAGGAAAGTTGGCTTTTGAAGTTGTCTTTCAATAGGTTAATTGCTCAGAAAACTTAAAATGTATAGTTGAAGAGGTTAAAAATAGGCTTTATTTGCTAATGGATGTGGTTGTATGCTAAAAAAAATTCCTCTTGCTTTATCTTCCAAAGTGTAGTCAGAGATTGATGAACCTTTTTTGTGAAGATGAAAAACTCACTGAAAAGTGAGTTCTTTTGTTCACATGTATATCAGAAACATTTGACCTAGCTCTACTTTTTTTCTCTTTTGAGATTAAGTAATCCTAGACACGCAGTGTAACTTTTCTTTAATAGAAATGAGCACTTGTACTTTGTTCCTTCTATATTGGAGAAATTATCGAAGAAGAAAGAGATTATGTAGCAGTAATCTTCCCAGGATAATAACTTATAATAAACTCATCCATATTTTTCAACATTCTGGCCTAGAGTCACTTGCATTTTATTCTTCATGGCTTTTATTTTAGGCCTTTTGGTTGGGTTTTATTTTGTTTTCTAAGAAACACTTTGCAGTCTTGACCATGTAACATCTTTGTGGAGGTTAAATGTGAAAACGTTCTATTTTATCCTCTGAACGGGCCCTTTTTAAGACATCACTTTTTACTTCATCTTTTATCTGTTTCTGGCTCTTAATGCTGTCAGAGATGAAAGAGCCAAAAGTGTGAGGCCTTCAGCTCTCTGTGTACCACAGACAAATGTTTTGATGACAACAGTGTCATGAATCTGATTGAGGAGATTAGGTTTATGAACTGTGTGTATCAGGATGATACCGGTAATTTCTGTCTGCAATATAGATCTTGGTCAGATTTTGGAAGGGGGTTAGTTTTCCTGTATACACTGCTGAAACAGAGATTTTCCAACTAATGGTAAGTCTCATACCTTGTATAATTCTAAACTCACTGGATTAGGTGTCCCTTTTAATTTTCTAGATATATAAACTTTTTTCCTTTTATGTGAAACTACATTTAATATGTCCTGAGATAACCACCTGAAACACATTTTGTTTTTATGAAAGATCTCTGTAACTACTGTTTGTTACAAAAGGCAAAGTGCATTATGTGACGCAGTACTGTTCCATAGAAGGTTAAAGATCAGAGGTGTGTATGCCCAGAGGTTTCTAGGATCAAGCCTGAAAGAAGTAGTAGTGCAGATGTTGAATGAGACTAGATGGGTATCAGATACACAAGCTTTAGCTCTATACAGTTCAGATGCAGTCTTGGGGCACCCAGCCTAAGAAGGACACGGACCCATTGGAGCAAGTCCAGAGGAGAGCCACAAAAAAGATCAGAGGGCTGGAGTACCTCTCCTGTGAAGACAAGCTGAGAGTGTTGGTGTTCTTCAGCCCTGGAGAAGAGAAGGCTCTGAGGACACCTTATAGCATCCTTCCAGTACCTAAAAGGGGCTTAGAAAAAAGCTGGAGAGGGGCTTTTTATAAGGGCATGTAGCGATAGGACACAGGGTAATAGTCTTAAACGGATTGAGGGCAGGTCTAGATTAGATATTAGGAAGAAATTCTTCACAGTGAGGTTGGTGAGGCACTGGAGCAGGTTGCCCAGAGAAGTTGTGGATGCTCCATCACTGGAAGTGTTCAAAGCCAGATTGGATGGTGCCCTGGGCAACCTCGTGTAGTGGAAGGTGCCCTGCTCAGGGCAGGGGGATTGGACTAGGTGATCTTTAAGGTCCCTTCCAACCCAAACTGTTCTATAATTCTATAAAACGCAGTCAATTTCAATGTCTGTTTTGTACTTCAAAAGTAGAGTTAGTAGCACTTGCAGAACTCTGTAAAGCATTTGGACATGTTTAAAGAAAAGCAAGCAATTAGTATTTACTAAGAATTCCTGAAATAATTGAGAAATAATCTTACTTTGGTTTGACTTCAAAACCAAAATAAATCACATTTTAGGACAAGGTGGAAGATCAATGTAAAACACTGTATGAGGTATGTGGTAGTTGTATTTGCATGTTTTGCTTCATATGCTTGTTCATCCTTTAAGATAATTTGCTATAAGAATGTACAACTTGACTCAGACATGGCTTAAAAAAATATTTCTTTTTCTGCTTTTCTTTCTCCAGAAATCTTTATCTGTATTGAATATCAGCAATAACAACATTGATGAATTAGAGGAACTGGCAGTTTTGGAAAATCTTTCTTATCTTAAAGCAGTTGACAATCAACTTCAACATATGAAGGTATTAAAATAAATATTTGTTATATTAAGTATGGGTGATAAGAAATTAGTCACATTCATCTTTATAAATACAAGTAAAAATAAATTTTACTTCTCTAGTTACTGAACCTCTGATTTGTTGAGCCATGTCTTTTCTCATCCAGAAATTTTACTGAGATTAAAAATGGAGAAGCATTTATATAGCATGTAAAATTTATGTTTTTATTAGTACTAAAATGATTTCGCTTAAATAGTAACCCAAATCACCAAGACAAAGCCTTGATTAAAATAAACTCATTCATTATTATTTCTACATCCTATTTCCATAGAAAAGTTAACTTTCACTGGTTAGTAATTATTAAAATAACTATTCTTATTTCTTCTTACAACATATTTTTAACAGAATTTGGCAGTTCAGTTTACTAATGAGGAGATTGCAGTATTTGGTGTGCATAACTTATCAATTATCTAGGTCAATATACTTTATTTGGACTCTTCATTTTTTATACTTTAATATTAGATGTTGAATGGTGCACATCTTTTTTACTAGAGAACTATTAGTGCTTTGTATTTCACGCTGTGCTTCTGGCCGGCAGTTCTGATTGAATTCACATCAAAATACATTTTGTGTAGGCTTTTGCTGAGTAATTAAAACTACATTGAATATGTTGGTTACATCAAAATAACAGTAAGCTTTTTCAAATAGGCAGTCTCTCCAAAGCTTGCCTTTTAAAAAGGATTCCTTTTCTAAATAAAAGATATTACAAAGATTTTTGTATTGGCTCACTCTTCTGTGTAAGTAAATATACTTCAGTTGTGATGATCTTAAAAGAAGATTGTCTTAGCCAAAGAACCAGTTCATTTTAAGAATGTGGATACCAGTTTGGAGACAGTGTTCTCAGTATCTCAGAGGAAAAAACAGTATCTTCTGAAACAGAATAAGGAGAGGACAAAAAGACTGCATTATTCAGTAACTGTGTATATATTATTTCATCATTATTAAATTTCATTATTTAATCATCAGGAAGACTAGAGTTAAATTTACTCAAATTAACTAGATATGTAGATTTTTATGGTACAGGGTCACAGCTTTTGAAAAATTTTGTGGTTAGTATTTGAGTTTGATGCTGCTGTGTGCTATCAGTTACACTTGGATGAAGCTCTGGTATACTTTGAAACTGACTGTCCTGTGTGTTTTCTGAACAATCCTCAAGTTTTGAAACATATAGAACAGAGAGGATGTTTCTATTCACGTTTGCAGACCTGTAAAATTAATGCCCATATCATATGTATTCAACATACAGTGTAATGCAGGTGAATATCTGACTACAATTACTGTGTTTTGAGATTACATTGTAGTAGGCTCTACTTACCACTATTACAAATTCTTAAATAAATAAAGATCAAACTATTGAAAAAAAAAGCATTAAGCCATGGAAAGTATTTTTTAAAAAGTCAGTTTTAGCTGTGTGAGAGTCTTTAGCCCACAGTAGACATCTAGCAAGAGAACAATCTTATACAGCCACTGACTGTTCAAAAAGAAAATAGCTGTGGGAAGTTTTGAGTATGTTTTCATGTTTTGCAACCCTGAATTTCATGATTCCAAGGCTTACATTATTCTACAACAATGAAAGCTGAAGGGATTTTAGGGGTGTACAGTTCTATACACTTTATTGGTTCTGTGGGCTGAACTTGTTCCATACAGCAAAGGCTCTTTCATTCCCACACAAGCTGCCTCCATTCTTCTCCCTCTTGCCCCTCTGCAATCAAAACTCTGATATGTACTTCTTTCTCTTGCTAAAAGCTCCATGCCTCCTGTTTTCCCATTCTTGCTTTCCCATCACTGCCATCAAGAACATCCCTGGGAATGTCTGGCATTGATCAGAGATCGTGGCAGTGCTGCGTGACAGGAGAGCGTCAGAGAGCTCTGTACCCAGCTCTGCTTCACCTGCTGGGAAGAGAAGCTGTAGAGGAGCCATCCGTGTCTGAGCAGGGCTGGTCAACAGCAGTGACCTGTGTGGCAGAGTTAGATGGCTGCAGGAATAACATGGAATCTTTGTAAAAGAGGAAAATGTGAAAGGCATTAAGAAATGCATAAAATATAATCTTCTTATGTAGAATTTTCTCGCTTTTTTATATTTAACATAATTATTTTATATCTAAACATTTCTCTCAGTTTTTTCACTTTGTTATGAAAATCCATATTCCCTGGCTTTTCACCTATGCCACCTTGATTTCAGTGTAGTTGAAAATTAGGACTAGTAAATTCAATTGCTTAAGGTTCTGGCTAATTCAGGGCTTTATTATCATAATTAACAGACATTAGGGCATATGACCTTGTTTCACATGACTGAAGTTTATATAATGCAGTCTGAACAGTAGACAGAGGAAAATCAAGTAATTTTTCTGAATTCATGCAAAATAACTATGACTAGCTACCACATGCAAAAAGCATGTCTTAGGTCAGTTATCAAGAATATAATTGATTTTAATAGAATTGGCTTTTCTTTGTTTTCTATTGCTTGCTACTTGATTTATTTATCCTATTGAGCTTCTGGTTCGCTTTAGTCAGGATCACAAGGTCTTCTGGACTGCAGTGTATTTGGATTGGAATACTAAGGGAATTTTTTAAAAACACTCTATCTATTAAAAAAAACCCCGACAACTATTCCTGTTTGTAAAAAAGTCAGAATATAATTTATTTATTGATTGCATTAGTTTTGGGAAGATTATAACTTATGTAAGTAATTGGATAGGTAGAGAAAATGCAGCAAGAAATACCTGTAAAAAAATCTGTATTTCTCAAGTCTTTAATTTATTCAACCTCTGTCCAGTATTGATTATGACAAGAGGATATCACAGAAGATGAATTCATTCACTTCAGAATTGAGTCAGGAACAAGAGAAAAATTATAGATTTTCTCAAATAGATTATGACAGGTAATCAAAATGCTGACAAATTGCTGTCTGTAGATGTAGCAGGGGCAGTTGGACTAGATGTTTCCAATAACAACTGGAGCATACTGGTCAGATACCAATTCTTAAATGGCTATCGTTAATTGGTAAGAAAGTTATTGCCAGCACTACAGCTGCCTACTCAGGCACTTGCCCTTCCCCCTCTCCCCCACTGGAATATAATTTGCTCGTCAGTATTTTGTAGCAGACCTCAAAGTGATAGCATGACATGATCATTTATCAAACATAGCCTGCCCAGAAGAGTGTCTGGTCCCTTTAGTACAGCTTATTGAAAGGCTGGGAAGTGAAAGCACTTTATTAGAGACAGGAAGGCAATGAACAACTAGAGCGTATCGAAAGGGTAATCATATTTCAGCACAGGATTAGTGCACTCTTAGATAAACATACACTGGAGTAAGCATGTTCTGGGTCATTTATCAAGTAAGTAACAGCTAACAAAAATCTACAGGACTCTGTATGCATTCATCAAAGTTAAACTTTATACATTTTATTTCAATAATAGACAACTTTGTGTTGCAAAACCATTCCTTGAAAAGATTATTTCTAATGAAATCTAGAACACATTACACGTTTTAATGATAATGTCTGAAGGCTCAGGTAAGAATAAATGAATACACTTGCTAAATGATTTTTCTTTTTAGTAAGTCTAGCCTAAAGTATTTTTCCCTTTAACTGTGTGTGTGATTGTTAGCACCTAAACTATGGGGGTTATCATGTTGCTATTCTGATATTTGCTAATTAAGCTTTGCTGTGCAGCATTATGGGAATTATTAATGTTTCTTCATGTGGACTGGTCCTCAGAGTTTCTTGCATTTTTTTTATCAGTCTTGATCCTCACAGAGTCAGACTTTTGCTCTGTTTTTCTATAAAAAATTATCAATGAATAACAATGGCTGATATCACCATAGAATATTCCAGGGGGCATTTTCCACCGAGGGAGAAGAGCGTGCAGAAGCAGAATTCTCCCTGCTTCTGTTACCCTGGCAATTTTCTAAATCTGATGGAGCTAAGAGATACCTACATTGTTAGATAGTTCATTATTGGCATCAAGCTGCAAAATTCTACATGCTTCGCAGTTTAGAATCTGTCATAGCATGATTAGTAGATTTTTCCAAATTACTATGCAGTAGAACATAAATTCTCTCTTCTCTTGTATAGAGTGTTTTGAATGCCTTCTTAAGCTTTTCACACATATAAGGAAAGCCTATCAAGAATGACAGTTAAATGAAATTTTGGAAAGAAAGCATTTCAGAAAGTAAGATATCTGAGTAGAGAAGACCAATCTGCTGAACTCTGTATGCTTTTAACTTGAATTTATTGTATTTAAAAGGCAGAGTAGTTTCATCTAGGTCATACTGCCCTTGGGTAACCAGACAGAAACCCAGATGGAGAAAGGTGTATTTCACAATTTTTACTGTTTAGGCCAATGCTATAACTGACCACCCACAGTTATTTAGGAGAGGTTTACTGTTTCTCCTATAAAATACGGTTCTGCATATATATAAGAGAGGCAGACTACTGTGGATTGCACAATTTTTAGCTTTTTTTTTTTTAATCTGTTCTTCATCTGTATAAGGTATTTATTCTTCCACAAACTGATACTCCAATGACTCTGTGAGGCCATGGAGATGCATTAACAGGTATTACATATACAGATTTTTTGGTTGGTAATTCCTCGGCTTTACCTGTTTGTAAGTGGGATTGAAGTGGAAATTTTCCATAGCTGGCTTAACTGTATCTTTTAAAACGCAGTGTCTTCCAACTGCATCACCATTTCTTCTGTGAAATTACGATATATTCAGGGGATGCTGTGGACCACTCTATTTGAAAATGTCCATTCCTCATGTGCACATTAATACATATGAATAGTGTCATTGAAGTTATTTCTGTGTGCAGGATTTGGGCCTGGCTGAACAAGTCATGTTACTATTGAATTTTACTCTGGAGGGGGGGAAAATAATCACGTTTTGTTGTTGTATCACGTGCAGGATTTGAAAGTTGTTTTAAATAAATGGACAAAGCTACGCAGAATGGATCTTACAGGAAACCCCATCTGCCAGAAACCAAAGTACAGGGACAAGATTGTAGTACAGTCACAAACTTTAGGTAAAAGATAAAATCAGTAGACCACCCATAACCCCCACTCTTTTAGAAAATAACTGATACATTAATTGCTCTTGAGTTGCACTATGTGTGTAAACACAGTTACTGCTATAGATATTTATGTCAAGTGATAAATTTTTAATTTATGTACAAAGCTAAAACTGCTTGTGTGATCAACTTCACAAACCATGTTGTTTGGCTTTTGCTATTAGTAGTAGTCATAATTTTTTTTATAATAGAAGATTAGTGAGATTGTTACAAGACAATAAGATTTTTTTGTGTTCATATTCCAGATGTTGTGAAACTGATTTTTCAAAGATAATTTTACTCTACTCTCCTATCAACCTGTAGTAGTTGCTTAGCTGTTTTAGTTGTACAGTGCCAGTTTTACAGACCCTACCTTACTGTGTTTAAATTTCTTTTACAATTTTTATCCTTAAACTGAAAAACAATTTACACTTATGTTATTAATGTAATTGTTAATCTTAAGCCTTTATATCCAGTTCACACTATAATTATTTTGATATAATTTTAGCATGAAAGGAAGAAACTTATTCTGCTATTTCTAAATATTCATACTGTGGAAATAAGTATTTTACTTTAAACTTTAAATTGCAGAACTTGATTTTTCTAAGAGTACAAAATATTGTCCATTAAGAAAAAGCAAAAGCCTATTTGCAACAGTGAAAATAACAATGCCTTAGGACAGTTCTAATGCAAACAAAATTTGTGGCCACCTGAGGTATTTCATAAGGTCTAACTCAAAAATGCAGATGCAACCAATGAAACAGAACATAAGGTTTTTAACACCTGAGTAAAGTTAACCTTAGAGAGCCAAATCTGTGTGTCTGTCTTCATGATCAGTAGGACCCCTTACTTGCTAAGACATGTAGTTTCCCTCTCAGTCTGAATTTCTGCATCTATCTATATCTTGTGTAAGAGCATAGCTTTTCTTCAGAACCTTGTATAAGGTGTTGCACATTAACCAAATGTGAAATATATATATATGTATTTCCCTTGAAAGTTACAAAAATAATAGGTGCTTTCTTTTGTAATTGGACACGTTAACTCACTCTTGCCTCTTGAATATGAATATCAATCTGTTTTGGGTATTTTCTTCTTTACCAAAATACTAAAAAGAGAAAAAAACATTTGAATATTGAGCAAATATAGAACCAGTACATATCACATACAGTTTTGTAGAACCCTTTAGTTACCTTTGTATCACAGAAAATATTCTCTTCTCTTTTACAGAATCCCTTGATGGGAAAGAAATTAAAGAAATGGAAAGACAGTTCTTAATGAATTGGAAAGCCTCCAAAACTGCCAGGAAAAAAAGCATTGAAAGAAAGACAGATGAACATGCAGCCCATGTACAATTTTGTAAGCAAACTAAGCAATTATTTCATGCTTATTTACAATATTATAGAAATAATAAAAAAGCACCTTACAATAAATATACTAAGACTTCTACTGGTGCTGAGTCTGAAATACAGGAGTAGAAATGGAACTTTTCCAATGTGAAATTTAATTTTAGCACTGATACATGTGGTGGTTTTTTTCCTTTCACCTCAATCTCCCAGAATTATGGAAGGAAGGAGCTACTACATTTTGAGTGTGTGAATACTTATGTTTGCTTTCCATATTGAAAGAAAGTCTTGGGCATTCTAAAGCAAATATGCATGGAATACATCAGACTTTAAAAACCTATTTGTTAATACTTATTTCATCTGTGTAAATTGCCAGTCCTTTTAAAGGCCTTCTCAAGATACATGACAAGCAGAAGTCCAAGTTTTAAACTTGGAAAATAAAAAAAACATCTGGGAGGTTAAAAAGTCTTAAACCCTTTTTGGGGCTTAAAGGCAACATATTCTTGAAGTGGGAAAACAAATTAGTTTTGAAACTTAAGCAAAACCTGAAATACAATGAGTTTTTTTAAATGGTGGGGTGGTAGTGGTTGTTATAGAGTGGACTGCAGGTTAAAACATAAAGGACTTAACAGCATGTCCTGCCATCTTGCAGGCTTTGGAAACAGATATTGAACTTCACATTACTCAAAATGATTTTCATGACCATAATTATAAAATAAAATTGGTGGTAGTTACATTGTTGCTTTCAGAAGATAAAGTAATATGTTATTTTTGAAGACATGAAGTGAAAACACTCTGCCTGTCAGCCCCAGCCTCAAAATAACTGTAGCCTGCTCAATGTTTGGAAGCCATATGTGAATGATAGTGTTTCTGAAATGGTCTTCTGAATAACTACTGATATAAGGAGATGCTATGTAATTGAATTTACTCCCTGTGAAATAACTCTACCTGAATGGAAATACTTGCTTTAATATTCACCGTCATCAGTGTTTGCAGCACCTTCCATAACACCATACAAAGTTTTCCATTCTCAATTATCAAATTCAAGGTATTTTACCCTAAGGCTTATTACACTGTTTTCTATAACAAGATATATTGGAACCTATGATACCTATACATACTGAATATTAAGTGGACATGGTTTGACTTGGGATATTGAATTAATGCTTTTTTTCTTCTGTTTTCTGCAGCTGTCCCTGAAACAACTCATCCTACTCTTCCCTTTCACCACCGTCACTCTGTGAAAGAAACCCCAGATTTTTTAGTTTTGTCTCAGAAGCACAAAATTGAAAGAAAACCTCTGCCAAGAATCCATGAAAGAAAAAGTCAGATACAAGCTCAGGTGGGTTCCTCACACATACTCCTTGTATTTCTGTTGGTTATTGCTTGTGCAGCTCTTTCTGATCAGCTGGAAAATGAATACAGGAAGGTAGAATTTAATCTGAAATAATTTTTATTTTTTTGAATCACAGGATAAGAGATTTCAGTTTCTGGTTATAAATCCATAAACTAGCTAATAGGAGTAACTTTAGTGCTACTAGTTTCTGTCATATGCATTTGATTATAATAATTTTCCACAAAGGTAAAAGAATACCAAAGTTAACTCTTGGAAGTGCATTTAAGGTGTCAGCACCATTGGTGAAGCATGAACCTGTGCATGCAGTAATATGCAGGAGGAGAAACAATCACTTTTCATCATTACAGCTTATTTCTAGCACACATGTGTCAGTGTATTACATATTTGATTAGCATTTTCCTGTAGCGTCAGCTCAAGAAAATGAAGACAATCAAGAAAGAAAAACTGATGTGTGTGCCTTACAGACATTTAGACACTAGATTAATTTAAACAATTTATGATATGTATTCTTTAGTCATAGCCTTGTGGACTCTAATGCAGCTGTTGGTAGGAATAAAATCTCATAGGAGTTTGCAGTTTCACCTGTAGTAATAGTTTAGTTCAGTATTTGGGATCTAATATCACTCCTTCCAGATTTTTAATGCTATTTTAACCTGTTTTATTATTTATCAGCTGAACTAGCCAACAAAAAAAAATCATAATTTATGCAATGCTGTAGATAAACAAATAAATGCAAGTGACACAAGTATTCTTTTGTAACTAAATGACTAAATGTAGCATTCTATTTTACATTCAAGTTAGAATTTATTAGTATGTTTGACAATCTAACTGAGCAACATTTAATGCTGTTTTATTCTTGACAATTTACCACTTTCCATTCCATCAGTTTTGTTCTTCTGAATATTTTTTCTGATTAAAAACATCTGCCTTTCTCTTAATAAGAAGGGAAGAATTACAAGTCACAGCGCTGCCTTCTTTCAAAGAACGTTCTTCACATGAATCACACAACAATGGAGATATTCTGACCTCAAAGGAAACTGAACTTGTCATATATGTGCCCATTCTTGACTTTTTTTTCTTGCTGCAGATAGCACAGAGTAGTGGAGCAGTTTAAAAACAAGAACTGCAGGAACAATGCACTAGTTATCACAAAATAGTATTACTATTAGTACTACTATAATACAACACTGTTATTGTTCAGTGAATTGTCCAGGCTTGTGTTATGATGCAGTTATTAAAATTATTAGAAATGCCTCTCCCTAAATTAAGGTACAAACAAGACCATATGCCAAAGTCAGTAGTATGGGTTTTATTTAATGGTAAATGTGAGGCAGAGAAAGATAGAAATAGGAGAGGGAGGGGGTGGAGAAGAAAGAAAGTGACTGAAAAAGATTAAAATAGAAAATGTATCACCACTCTGTGTAACCCAGCGACATCTTTTCAGTCCAGTTCTTCTGGACTTCTTGGTGGTGAGGGTCCCACAAAACATAGAATCAAATGGATTAATATATGTTCAGGAGATGCCAGGCACCTTCCTGGGGGTGGGTGGAGGGGAAACTTTGCAGTCTCTTGTGACACACTCTGGATTTGTTACCTCACTTGGATGATGTAGAGTTCTCTGGTGGTAGAAGGCCTCAAGAACAAGGCAGGGGGGCACTTTGGGGGTCTTTGATGGTTTATGACCCATTCTCAGCTGCCTCTCACATGAATGTTCTGTGTGCACGTGGTCTTCCGGGGGGCTCAGGAGGTTACTCTTTTGGTTTGGTATGGAGACATTTTGTCATCACACCCCCAAAATCCTTCTCTCCCCTGCAACGCACTGAGTTCAGCCAGGGCTGCTTCTGAACGCAGAGACATTCTTCCCTGAGCCTTGTTTACCTCTTGTCAGACTTGAAATGATTAGACAATAGTCCTATCTCAAGTTCCTAGTCACAGTCCAAGTTCCGGTCAGGAGGCATTGCGGCAGGGTGCTTCGGTCATCGCAGACAGCCAGTTGTTTCCTGGCAGTTTGGCAGAAGTCTTTCTATGATTTTGAAAATGTTTAAGACATTAATAACATTCAATACATCACAGCCTGTGAAATTTAGAGGAGCACAGGCTAATAGTAATGCCATACAAACACGTTTGTGGTTTTTTTTAATTCCATTGTAAGATGAGTTTATTCACATGGTCAATGTTCTGTTAGGTTGCATGTCATCTTTAGTAGCATCCTGTCTTTTGGGCCAGGCTGAGTAAAACTGTTCTTTTCCCTTACCATTTGACTTAGTCCTAAAAAAGGATGGAACATGTGTGTACAGCATCTTTACTTCAGTGTAAGACCTTCTGCTATCCCCTTTGAGATAAATCATTCTGATTCTGCTTTACAGTGTTAAAAAGCTGTCCAGTTGTTGAGCTTCTTTGCTTGACAAAAGTTAACCCAGTATTAAAAAGCTGAAGAACTATCCTGGCCCTATTGAAATCCATTTTGACCCTAGAAAGGCAAAGATTTTATCTTCCATACTTGATTGGAATAAAATGTCTAATATTTGTATTAATTTACATTCACAAATTAAACAATTCAAGTGATTTTTTAAAACTGTTAGTCTAGAAGATTTTAGTCTAATTCACAGAAAGGTTAGAAGAAACTACAGTCAGATGACATGCATTTAGTATTTTCAAAAAACTTGTGAGACTTTTGTCTTAGATGCTGAAGGTTGCTGTACCTTACAATTTCATGTGTAATCACTGATACCAAGATGTATTCTAAGCTTGTTAGTAGAGGAATTTCATGGAAACCAAAGAGTCTTGGGAGTTAGTTAAAGGTTTGTGAATTCTTTAGAATGTTTTTTGGAAAGGAAAAAAGTACCCCCAAAAACAGAAATATTCAATATCAGAGATTATGCAGATATGAAAAAATGACAAATCACAGTATTCCCTTGCCAGATTCAGTAATTAGAGATATACAAAAATGTGCCCACAGGTAAAGGAAGGAAATTTTGTCAAACTGAACAAATACCCATATTGTTTAAGTGAAATTCGGTATCAGACCAAAGAAATAAGTGAATTTTAATCCTATCCTCTGTGTTAATCAAATAAATTATTCCAACAGATGTTTCCTCTTTCCTTATACATGCTAGGTGATGTTTGACCTTGGCAACTGAAAAACAGGCATTAAATACCTTTTTAACCTACATCTCAGATCCACTGAGGATTGCATACAGCTTGAACAATGAAAAAAGCCAGTTATTACTAGATTACTGAAATATGTCATTAATCTTTCTTTTTTGATGATATAAAAACAATAGCAATTTTATATTAGATTTTAAGTTAGTTTTGAACATTTAGAGAAAATTATGGATATTGGCAGGAAGTAATTAAAAGGAAACAAATCACTTAACTATTTTAACGATACTTAATACCTTCCAATGGGATACACCATTATTAATTTTCCCTGAGTAGCGAAGTTGTTGAAATTTTGATGTTGTAAACTTAATCTGTAACCAGCAGTTTCTGCCCACATTTCCTTACTCATGGAATGAAATATTGTGGTAGGTATTTGTAGCAACTCAGAAAGTGGTGGGAAAGCCACCTTTTGTCTCTCCAGTGTATGTTGTGTGATTAGCAGTATGGTATTATCTTTATAGAGTCAGCATGTAATGAGGACACTGGATTGTGTCAACTAATCATAAACCACTCTGCTGCCACCATACGCATCCTGCACAGTTCAAGTTCTAGTCCAAATGAAAGGAACTTGCAGTGAGCAATGTTAGTTCTCCCTCTTCTTAGCTCTTCTATTATTAACATTGTGTTTAATTAGTTAAGTATTTATGCATGCCTTGAGTTGCAGTGATTTGTGCAGTTTGAAATATACACAGGATAATGTATGTTTGATAACAGGTAGGAATTTACATGTTCTGCATGTATACTGGGCTTTTGTTTATATGAATCTAACTAGCATTATAATAAATAGAATTAGTAAGGCATACTATATTTCAGATTTCTGGGGAGGGCTGACACTGAGATTTTAATTGATGTAAACTCAAAGCATAAACTTTATAATTATATACTTATTTCACATTACAGAACATAGTTCTCTCATTTTAGAGGGCAGTGGGGAAATATATTACCTCCAGGTAACCTAAGTCTTGGTTCTCCTACTGAATATCAATTTCAACAAATATGAAAATTCAAAAATAAGAAATACCCTCAGCCTTGTCTTCAGGAAAAGGAGAAATACAGAGTTAAGATACAAACCCATGCAATTTTAGCTGCAGACCCTGGAGCTCGTTTTAGCTGCTGAATAGCCTACAAGCATTCCAAATGTATTCAGAATCACATGCATTAAATATTTGGGGATAGCAGCTGGAGTGCTTTGGCAGAGCCCAGAACATGTTCTGAATGGACATGGAGTGCCTTTTCCAGCAGCTAGAGCCCATCTCACTGCCTTTCCTTGGTGTTGAAGGAAAAGTGTAAACATCTCCTCAGTGAGGTCTAGATGGTATCAATCAGCATTTAGTGGTGAAGGCTGCGGAAGAGAAATGTAAGGAATTTACTTGTGACTAAATTATTCAGTCATGACATAGGATATGAAAGGAGTCGCTGCAATGCTTGATAAAGTGTAAGAATGAAGGGATAAAGTGAGTTTCTGAAATTAAATAGTGTTGCTGAAGCACAGCCATTTAAATAAGGTCAAATGTTAACAGTTTCTAGTTACTGTGACTCATGTAAGGTCTCAGCAGGCAATTCAACCGATGCAGTGGTTAGTTACTTTTTCTTTTCCTGGAGAATATGCACTACTTGCTTTTGCAGGACCATAATTAACCGTGCAGTAATGTGTATCTTCACGGAATTTTTTGTATCCATGTTTATAGCCTTCATGAATGTGGTGCTGTATGATTCTGCCCATGATCATTCATATTCTGTTTAGAAGGAAAAATACAAATTTGCAAACTGTCATCACAAATATGCAAGATGATAAACTTCTCTTGGTAGTGGTAATTGAAAAAAAAAAAAAAACCAACTAAGAAGTAGTTCTAATATATGCCAAATCTGTAGTACTCAACACTACAACATCATTCAGCGTCCTAAAGGCAGTGGAAAAAGTCATCCCTTTTTGGCCATGCCTGTGCCTTCCCACTCCAGTTCTCTGTGCTGCTGGCTGTGCCCAGAACTGAGAAGGAAAAAAATCTAAACCATACTAACAGAACACATGCATTGATAGATCCCCTATGCCCTTGAAAAGAAGAAATGTTTTCAAATTGCAGAGAGCGAGCGCACATCTCCTGGTGAGCAGATTGCCAGCTAGACCACGCGTACTCCTACATGTCTGGCTGACCAGATATTGGATAGACACACTCTTGACTGGCAATCTGGCAGGAACACGTTTACTTGCCATAGTCTGCTCCCTTTTCTAGGAGATAAGGGATATTTCCTAGACCTTTAAAAGACCAAATGGCACGTATGACTTGTCAGCCGATAGGTCAGAAAATTAACTGGGCACATCTGGGTCTGCAGGCTGTCATATGCTTTCAAGAACATTGAAACCAAGACTTTTTGAAGCCTTCTACGTACAATATATGAATAGTTAGAATGATTTAGGTTGGAAAAGGCTCTTAAGATCATCAAGTCCAAGCGTAGGTCAGTAACCTTTTAAACAGAATGCAGAAAGAGAGGACTACTCAGTGATTTTAGAGTGAGTTGCATCTTGTAACTGGCTCCATCAAAATTGTACCGGGAATGAAATACTATTTTAGGATGTTAAACAAGAAGCAAACTCAAATCTTTGCATATGTGTTTTTCAGATGTTATATGTTCACCCTAATAGTTAACTAGATAAATGAAACGTTCAGTATGCAGTGCTTTTTTTCCTATCCTTAGATCTTTGTTGTCAGTTCTTTTAGACTACTAGGTTGAGATAAATCCTAAAAACTTCATAATGTTTTTGGTCTGCTGCATTAGCATTGCATTTTTTTATTGTGAGACTAATTTACAAAATTATAAAAATAACTTTTATAAAACACATATATGAAGCAAATAAACAAAGTAAAGAAATAATGCTGTGTTTTCAGGTTTTTAAAATACATACCTGCATGGGAGCCTTAAAAAGTCCTTTGAGGTTAAAATAAAGACTGCAACTTGCATAGGGATTTACAAATAACTTCTATAATAATTACAGTATAACTCAGTTGAAGTCAGTTCCACTAACATAATCTATTGCAATAATAGAAACACTTTCAATATTTGCCTTCCTCTATTCTGTCCCACTTCATGTAGGCACACTCAGATATGTGATCTGTTAATACGGGATAGTGATTAATATGTGATTGTATTCAGAGTGTAACTAGTAAAAATAAGTGAATCTGAAAGGCTCTTCCCTGTTTTTCTTAACAATTTTTTATCTCAGTGTAGTGTGCAAAGTAGCTATTCTGACTAACAGAGCTCTGGGGGGAATCGATTAATATGTGAACCTGCTTATTCACAGTAACAAAATGATAACTGTTATACATTGTAACTGGAAACACTACTTTTTGCAGTAAGATTTTATTTGAAGTCAAAGGGCCTTGAAGAATTCTAGGAGTTCACTGCTAAAAAAACCTGTATTTGAACCTTACCTCTTCACGTTAATAACATTGTAACCAGAGACTACAGGAATGACTGACTACATCTTTCTCTTCTCTTAATTCTGAGCAGAATTAATTGCTGCATCAAAACCAAGATAAATTCAAGCCACATGTGAAATGACCCATGTAATAGACTAATACTTTAATTCAGAAAGAGATTTGAAGAAATAAGCTCTTCCTTTCATGAAAAGTGAATATATTAGACTGCCATAGTAATCACTAATTGCATGTCCAATAACATTGGATATAATCAGTTACACTTTGTTTGTAGAAAAACGTTTTGGAATAAAAGACTGAGTCCTATCTGATTTCATTTATATGAGAAATTGCTTTGATTAATACTAAGATTTTGTTTCTTATGGAACTTGAAAATTATCAGTATTTGATACAAATTTATGTGAAAAAAAATGTTAACTATCACCATTTTTGTGTGTGGAAAAAAATCAGTCAATTTTGTGCAAAAGGAATGTACAATACCCCAAATGGTCAAATTATGTCTGTTCAGAATAGCCTGGCCCCAGCTTTGGCACTGGAAAAAAAAAACCCAGCAGAAGAGTTTTCACTGCATCAGCCAATAACGTTTCAATAGGTGAAGGCCATTTTTTTTTCATCAGAAGCTTTTGGCAACACTGCTTACAAATTTTGTAGAGATGTTGAGTGGTCCCATGAAGAGTTAATGATGACAGGAGCAATAGGGGCTTTTGTGTGTTGTGACATGTCTTCTCTGATCTCTCTATTGTAGGTTGAGGAGACATCTAAAGCAAAGGCAGAAGTAAATTGAATTCTAAAAGCCAGAAGTTACAAGATGTAAAGATTTGGCCATTATTGGATTTTTTTTCCCCTCAAAGCTTACAAAGAAAGGTACTAGTGTCTCTATGGATTTGTTATCTGTGTCTTTTTAATCTCAAACTCAGACAAAACTAAGTGTGTTGAACTTAACACTGCCTTCTAAGAACATTCAGAAAAATAAGGGCACCACTTATTTATTTAGAAGCAATACTTTTTATCAAAAGTCCGTAGAAACATCAGCATGTGGGAGGCTAAACTGATTGCCTAGTTCTTACACTTCCTCAAGAAACAAGCTGGTTTTAGCCAGTATCTTACCTAGTAGCTGCTTCTTTCTATATATGATACTCAGGAATTGTGCAGAGGCACGTGCATAGTAGAGTCATAGAATCATTAAGGTTGGAAAAGACGTCTAAGATTAAATGCAGCCATTAACCTAACACTGCTGTGTTCACCACTAAACCACGTTCCCAAGCACCATGTCCACAGATGTTTCTGACAGTTCCATGGATGGTGATTCCACCACTTTCCTGGGCAGCCTATTCCAATAGACCACCTTTTCAGTGAAGAAATTTTTCCTAATACCAACTCCAAACCTCCTCTGGTGCAACTTGAGGTCATTTCCTCTTATCCTTTCACTTGTTACTTGAGAGAAAAGACCAACAACCACCTGTCTCCAACCTCCTTTCAGATAGTTGTGAAGGGTGATAAGGTGCCCCCTGAGCCTCCTTTTCTCAAGACTAAGCAGCCCTAGCTCCCTCAACCACGCCTCTTAAGACTTGTGCTCCAGACACTTTCCAGCTCCACTGCCTTTCTCTGGACATGTTTCAGCACCTCAATGTCCTTCTTGTAGTGAGAGGCCCAGAACAGGACACAGGATTTGAGGAATGGACTCAACCAGTGCCGAAGACGGGGATTGTCACTGCCCTGGTCCTGCTGGCAGGATCACTATTGCTGATCCAAGCCAGGATGCCATTGAACTTCTTGGCCACCTGGGCACACTGCTGGCTCATGAGCATCCAGCTGTTGACCAGCACCCCCAGGTGTTTCTCTGCTGGACAACTTCCCAGCCACTCTGCCCCCAGACTGTAGCACTGTATGGGGTTGTTGTGACCCAGGTGTAGGACCCAGCACTTGGCCTTGTTGAACCTCATACCATTTGTTCCTTTCAAGCAGAAAGGAACTATTAGCACATGATTTTTGAGAACATCTGTAGTCCTAAAAAATAATTTCCATCATTTGCATTTTTACAAGTTCTGGTGAATAATGTGAAATAATTAGGAGAAAAGACACAAGAAGATTAATGATGTCTGTGCTGATTAATTTTTGGACTGGGAGCGTTACACATTAACTTAAAATTCTGTTTTAAGTAACTGAGACTTGAGTTTGGCTTCTTTGCACTAGTTTGAGTAACTAAATGAATGTTCAAGACTTTTCCAAACCTACAGTTAAGGAAAGGAAAGCCCAGTTTACAAATTGCCCCTGGAAAGAAACCTTTCCTAATGCAGTTTCTCTGTATGAATGTCAGCTCAGCATCTTACACTTTAGACCCTCTGTGAAATAAGAAGGGAATTTTTCCTGAATAAGGAAATCAGGATCTGTCTTTTTGCATGCAATGTTTTGTATATTTTGTTATCGGTTATAAAGATAATTTGATAGAGTTGATTCAAATGTAATTTCTACATGCATTTTCCCCTTGAATAGCAAGATTTTTAGGGTTTTTTTAGGATTTTTTAGGATTTTTTTAGGGTTTTTTAGGATTTTTATAATCGTCATTATAAAGAAGCAGATTTCCAAAGCTGAGGCAGTAAGTCAGTGGTACTGTAACCACCCTGAGGTGCTACGTGCTTCTATTAAAATGTTGTGGTTTAACCTCAGCCAATAACTAAGCCCCACACAGCTGCTCACTCACTCCTGCACCAGTAGGATCGGGGAGAGAATCGGAAGAGTAAAAGCTAGAAAACTCATGGGTTGACATAAAGACAGTTCAATAGGGAAAGCAAAAGCTGCATGTGCAAGCAAAGCAAACCAAGGAATTCATTCACTACTTCCCATGGGCAGGTAGGTGTTCAGCCACCCCAGGAAACACAGGATCCCATCACATGCTGTGGTTACTTGGGAAGACAAATGCCAATGTTCAAGCATCCCCCCGCTTCCTCCTTCTCCCGCCTGCTTCATATACCAAGCATGATGTCATACGATGTGGAATATTGCTGTGGTCAGTTTGGGTCAGTTGTCCCAACCTCTCATGCACTTCCAGTCTCTGCACCAGCACGGCAGTACAAAAAGCAATAAAGGTCTTGGCTCTGTGTAAGCCCAGCTCTGCAAGAACAAAAACATCACAAGCTTGTGTTCAGCACAGATCCAAAACGTAGCCCCATACCAGGCACTGTGAAGAAAATGAACTCTACCCCAGCCAAAACCAGCACAGAAAGCTAGTGAGTCATTTGCCTTCAGAATCAGAAAACTCAAAAGACTAAATAAAGCTCTGATGTGTAGCTGCTGTTGTTAGTCCACCACTGAAATTACTACTAACCGAGCAGGTCGAGAAAGACAGGAGAGCATGCATTAAAAAAAATTGGCTCTTGTTTAAGCAATTCCCAGAGAAGAATGTCAGTACTTTTGGTGAGCTTGTTCAAAGTGGCAGGTGCTCGATTGCTGACTCAATGCAGCGCATTAGGAAGTTTCCTCCTGATCTCTGTGGCATGGAGTTATCTTTCCATCTTACATTTCCCTCTGCCTTACACCCACCCATTTAAAACTGTTTAATGAGTTGTTAGTATTTCTCAATGTGGGTTATACCATCTAAAGCATGTAAGCCATCTAAATCATGGCTTATTTTTCATAGGTTCTGAGTATTTCTGGATTAAAGATTTTACTTTATTGTATGTTAAATAAAATGTTGAAGACATGAATTAATTACTAATTGCTATAGGGTTTCACACAGAGAATCCCACAGCCAAGCAACTCACATCCAGCTAAAGCAAACACCAAAGTCTTCCTCTGGTGAAACAGCAAAGTGGATCTCGCTCTCACTGTGGATCTACTCTCCTTCTCACTTTTTATATTCCATAATAGTTTGGGTATATCCCAGCCGCATACGTGTATCTTCAGGTCCATTCTTTAGCCTTCCCTAACCCCCTGTGTCTAAAGTCTGCAATTCCCCTGGAGTGCAGTCATCTACACTGCCATTTGATGCATAAATACTCACACTTCTCCAGCTCCAGCAAAGCCTGCTCAGCTCCCACTGCTCACTTGCACTGGCTACAATACTGTGCTTCTCACATGGCTGCTAGCAAAGGGAAAACTGGAAGCCAGACCTCTTGGGGTTCTCATCCTTTACCCTGGTTTTCCTTTCTCTTTTCTTGGAGTGAGAACAGCCAAGCTAACAGAGACCCTTCCAAACTGAACATCTACAAGGGAATAGTTTAGAAGCATTTCCTTAAATATGTGTGGGTATGAAATAGAATTATGGTGGGATCTCAGTAACTCTTAAGTCTTTAAAAAAACCCTTGATACAATGCCCTAACACTTACATACACATACACTAGAATGGAGCCCTTCTGATACTTTAGATGTATTTTGAAAGCAATTATTACTGAGAAAATTCAATAAAAAGTATATTGCAACACTGTAATATCATGTATTTAACACATATACAGAATATGCTATGGTTCTACCATACACTATCAACAGGGCATTTGAAACAAAGGTAAAAAAGGATAGAATTGGAAATTTTCAAAATACTTGTTTGGCTTTGGAATATATTCCCATTAGGAAACATTGAGATTTCCCCAGGAAGCAGAAGTTCTGAATTTCAACCTATTTTTATTCTCCTGTGGCTGTGTCCCACCTTTTATTTGCTCCTGGGCTAGAGCTGGAATCTGGGACCTGACCAGATACAGTCCCTGTGTGGCTTCATGTGGGAATGGTTTTACTTGAACAAGTGACATTTCTACCAGTCCAGGAGGCACCAATAACCAGCAGGCAAACACTCTTGAGAAATCCTTATACAGAAATGGGAGTGGGAGAAAATGAACAAATTGGAAAGAAATACCCTAAATGTTCATGCTGAATTGGAGCCATAAAACCAGAGAATAATTTGACATGAAGGGAGCAGAGTGTACCTGGAAAAACATCACTGTGTCTCTGGTAGAACTTTTTCTTACCTAAATCACACTGGAAGTCTGGCTCTTTTGTGACTCTGGCATTTCTCAGATTTGAAATGTACTGTGGAAGGTAAGGCAGGAAAGTAATTCTCAGTCATTTGTCTGGGAAAAAAAGAAGAAACAGCTGCAGCAACTTGTTACAGTTTTAGACTTAAATAGTAGGTTGATAAAAGAAAATAATCACTGGATATCTCTGTGGTTATAATGGAGAAGGAGTTGTCTGGTGGGAGAAAGTCCTGATGGAGTGAAGAACAAATATTTCTGCCTTCTATCTCTTTGGGATTTTTTAAAATATATCTAAAGCACCTCTTTCTTGGTAACAAGGTTAGCAGCCAGGGTGGTGTCTCCAAACCCTGACCACAGATCTCACCATACCACCTCCCTAATCACACTCTGCTGCAAGCTGGTTTTGGCATTGTCAAAAAGATGGTAATGGGAATCCCATCACCACTTCTCTTTCAACTCCTTCCATTGGATTTCCTGCACTGAGGCAGAACACAGTGTGTGTTCAGTGGGAAAGCCAAAAAAATATGTAATATTGTGTCATTAATTACATCAGAGCAGAGAAGAAGAGCACAGCACTCATGATCTGCTAATTTAGGGTGGCTGGGAAGTCTCAGGCAGTTGGGACATGTGTGGTTAAGTTCTCCATCAGTGACATGGCTGAGTGTCCCACAGCCTAGTGAGAAGGCACTTCTTGGGCAGGCAAACTAAGGACACCTCCCAGGAGGATTGGTCTGGGGTACCCCCGAGTTGTGTGCTGGACCCAGTTAGTGTGTGTTTGGCAATACAGAATGACCAGAGGAAGACAAGTCTCCCCTGGGAGAGACTCCAGAAGGGAGTCTGGGATTGGTTCTCCCACATCACACCAGTGTCAGTGAGGATGTTTTCAGTATAATTTTAAGGATTTGTTCAAGAACTGCTTGCTTAAGCCCCAGAAGCTGGCTGAGCAGAGAGGTGTCTGGCTGCAGAAAGGGCTCAGCAATGCTCACTTGGGCGGGAGGCCGCCCTGGAAACCTCGGGGCCGAAATGTGGCTCAGCACAGCTGCTTGGAGAGGCCTCCACTGTCCTCCCGGAAAGGACAGCCTTCATTCTTTCTTTCGGGCCCCGGGGGCCTAAAGGGTGGTCTGTGGTGCACGAGAAGTCCATCATTGTGGTCTTGTACATACCGACAGAGCAGAGCAGGTTTTGTAAGAGTAGCTCCGGATGGATGAAGGGCTGCCAGCGCCAGGCAAAGGTAAACGCTGCTGCAGTTTCAGTTTTTGTTCAGTTTAGATTGGAATTTGGTACTTAAATTCAGACCCTTTAAGAAAGCCCGGTAGCATCCCTCGCCCTGCCACTCTCTGCCCTGGGGCTGGAGCGTCCTGCTGGCCCGGCACGGCCCGGCCTGGCACGGGAGGCTCAGGGCAGGTGTCGGGCAATCCCTGCGTGACCAACCCCGCCGGCTCCTCACCCGGCTCGTCCCTTCCCGGCACTTAAAATTATCGCTAAAGTCCCTAATTTTCTTGGCTGCAAACCCAGTAACGAATAGCTCAGACTTTGTTTTTCCACTGCTCCCGGCGCTTGATTTATTGTGTCTCTGTTATCGCACAATCGGGCTTCGTTCGAAATGTTATTCTGGGCTAATTCTATACCCCGGTATTTATTTTTACTGTCCTTTCTCATTAGCGTTACTGATTTGTAATGGCTCTCCGTTCCCTGTTAAATAACCCCTCTGCCCGTCCGGGCGCGCCTCATCCCGTTCGTGTTTCCCTCCCACGCGTGTGGATCTGTCCCCCCGAGCGCTGCCCCGGCATCAGGTCCGCTCCCTCCTCGGGCCTCGCCCGGGGGAACCCTCTCCGCCCCGGGAACCTCGGCGAGCCGGAGAAGCGATTGAATTTCTCTCCTCCAGCTAACCCGTCACTTTATCCTAAGAAAAACAGCGCGGACGGAGCGGGCGGCGGCGGGACCCGCACGGCCCCGGGGCCGGGCCGGGGGAGCGGGGGGCGAGGGGAGCGCGGGCGCTGCCGCCCCCGACAGCTCCGACAGTGATTGATGACCCACCGCCCGGCAAGGGGCGGGCGCTGCCGCCCGGGCTGCCGGGGGGAGCCCGGCCAGGTGCGACCCGGCCCCGCCGCATCCTCCGCCGCCACAGCTTATAAGGGACGGGACGGGACGGGACGGGACGGGGCGGGAGCGGGCGGCGCCGGGCTGTGCGGTCCGCGCCGGGCGGCCAGGGTAAGCTCATCCCCGGGCCGGGCACCGGGGCGCGGCGAGCCGGGGACACGGCACGGGGACACGGCACGGGGACGCAGCAGCCACCGCGTCCCGCACCCGCGGGCACCCGGCGGGGGTCACCGCACTCGGACAGGCAAGTTCCTATTTCCCGGCCCCGCGGAAAGGGTCACCTGCTACCGGAGTTAGGCGCAGGGCAAGGTCTTCCTAAAACCGATGCGAAATAAGTCAGATTCACTGTGGGGTTTTCCCCCGCAGTGAAAAGCGGAAAAGTTTATCTAAAGTTTCCAGCTGTTTATTTTCAGTCTGTGTGCTCTGCTCTGGCGTTTCCCATCTTTTCCTTGTCGGTGTGGGCAGTTACCTCTTTTGCCGTTTCATTCACATGGCATGTAAGACTAAAACAAGTGTTGTGCTGGTTGTTTTGGTAAAGTACTTCGATGTTAAACCGATTATGTCTCTGTGCTGTCATGTAAAAAGACAAATGCATCTGCTCGAATTCAAAATACTGCACTAGAAATGCTTTAGAAACAATATAAGTGCTTTAACTTACTTTTGCAGTCCCATTTCCAGTTCTCTCTGCACATCAGGCGGCAAGGGCATGTTTGCAAAATTGCTGCTATTATTTAAAAAAACCCAGCCTTCTCTCTTGTAAAAATCTGAAATGCCCAGAGGCGTTTTATTTACTTTAGTTTTCAGCAGCATTTTTTGGGCCATGAGGTTTGGGTGACTCCTGGGTTTGCAGTGAGCGCAGCACCCGGAGCGAGTATCCTGATCACAACGGGGAGAAGAGTCACGCTGCCCAGTCCCAGTGTGCAACAGAAGGGATCCTGGTGCAGGAATCGCCCTGCTTTGGCTACAGATATTTACATACCTACAGCAGATCCCGTGTTTCTGTGTAGCCGAGTTTCCCAGGCCACTCGATGGGAATTCTGACAGTGGACAAATTTAATTCAGAGTGAGATCCCTCATTTCCGCAACTGAAATGTTGTACATTTTTCCCCTGTAGGCCTAGGATTTCGTCTGACGGAGATGTGAAGCTCCTGAAACAGAAACTCCCACTTCAACAGGCACCCAAGGCGATGAGGCTTTTAGGTACGTGCATTACTATTTAGCCCTTCCAGTTCTAAATCTGGTTATACGTCAACACAGCAAAATCAAAACTGTGTATAATCCGCCCTAGTCCTGTATTTCATTAGAGAAGCAGGTATTTATACTAACCCTGTCTCTCTGTATCTTTGGGTAATCCAGACGTCTCCAGTCATCAGGAAAGACTTCCTTGTATCAATTGGATTTCAATGGAATAGCAGATGAAAAAACCTCCTGATAAACTTCCGCCAGTTTTCGTGATTGCCTTAATCATTGTCTTGATGTCATCTCTGCAATGATGATTTTTTTAAAACTAAAATGCATGCAGATCTGACTGTGCCACAATGAGAAAGCACCAAGCACGTATTATTTTTTTTTATTTTAAACTAGAGGCAATAGCCAATTTAAGGACCATTTTACAGCCCTCGCTCAAGACAAGCCCATGTAGTTCTTAATGTGAGCTTTATTTTATATTGATCATAAATACCACAATAAGAAAGAATAGTGATTTTTTTTTCCTTTGATTTACAGCTACAGGGCACACAGAATATTTCACAAATAATTTCAGTCTAACATGCACTGATATTGAAGAAAACACTACATGATAAAACTCTGTGAACCAGATTAACAGCCAGTAAATCACAATAGAACACCTGAAACAATACCAATATCTTTTAAATACTATCAAATTAGAATATTGCAAAAAGGATTGTTTAGAAACCTTTCCTTGTTTTTGTTAAAAATCTTTGACTTCAGTGTGTGTGCTTGAAATGCTTTGCAAAACAAAGACCTAATTCTTGTGAATTTAGATCTTCAGTAATTTGTGTGCATAAATTTTATTTAATTTTTTTTAATATGACATAGTTCTTTTTTGAAATTAAAAGATTTAATAACTTGTCCTTTCCCTTGGCTAGCAGGCTGTCACAGAAACAGACAATCCTAACGCGTGGAATCTGGGACTGCCGGGAGGGCTGCTTGACTGAGGACAACAGGATCAGGTATTATTTCATCTAAGAAGTGCTGCACTTTGGGGAATATTGATTTAGGAACTCAATTAATTAAAGGACTGTGAGTTGTATTACAGGCAGAGCTGACTGACTGGCTTTTCTGAAAACTGGGAAAAAGACCTTATGGACATTATTTTCTGCTTTGCTCAAAAGATTTTTGTCATTGGTTTCAAAAGGCCCCCCAATGGCCATAATTACAAGATTCTTTTGAAGTTTGAAAATCTGGATGGTAGAGGACAAGCACAGAAATGTTTTAGTAACATTAGGGGTGGGAGAACAGGAGAAGTCAGCTCCTGATCCTTGAAAATTATGGACCAAGTTTTGCCTTTCAAAAGCTGAGTCTGTGCTCTGTGGCTCCACTTACTGCTGCATCTGAAAACGGTATTTTTCTTTCTGTAATCCATGGAGCACTGATCACCTATGAGACTGTTGATAGAATGATTGCAGCTAAATAGAAAATATATAAAAAGTCCCACATTCCAAACCATACAAAAAAATGCTTTAAAAATTGCGTCTAGCCTAATTTTTAGTTGTTTGTAAATGGAAACCCCTGTGTCAGTGCTGCTGAGTGATGCCTGTTGGGTTTTCTCAGAAGTCATCTCTGGGCTATGAGTAACTCAAAAAATTTGCTCAGTGTAATACTGTCCAAAAAAAAAATTAAGTCTCAGTCGTTGATGAGTTTAACTTCTGTTTCTGTACCTGTGTGTGAAAGCAAATTTGTAAGCAGTGGGTAGAAAAGCAGCTCACACAGCTGCATCCCAGCTTTTCCTGGCACAGGCAGCGCTTGCATTTCTGATCACCTTTGCAGTCAGAGAGCGCTGGCTTCGGTCGGTGCAGCAGCTGCCTTTAGAGATGCTCTTGTTGCTTGCAGGACCCTCCCTGACGGGGAAGTCACCAATGGACTGTGGACACTTAGCTGAGAGCAGTGAGGAGATCTCCAGCCCAGGCGCAGAGCCTGATTCCCTGCTGCCTCCTGCTCCTGGTGGCAATTCCTGCCCGCCCTTGGTGGGTGGGCAGCGGGCTGGGGCACCTCCTGGCAGACCTGCCGCTGCCAACGCCGCCCGGGAGCGCAGCCGCGTCCAGACCCTGCGCCATGCCTTCCTCGAGCTGCAGAAGACTCTTCCCTCTGTGCCGCCCGACACCAAGCTCTCCAAGCTGGACGTGCTCCTCCTGGCCACCACCTACATCGCACACCTCACTCGCAGCCTGCAGGATGAGGAAGAGTCACCGGGAGAGGCCCTGGGCACCCTTCGGGGGGATGGATACCTCCACCCTGTGAAGGTAGGAGAGCTGAGCAGCAGATACCACCTTCTCTCAGTGAAGCAGTACATTGGCCTTAGTTACGTAGATGAAACCAAAGGTTTCAAACTCATGGATCTTGCTAGAGGTAACACATGAAAATCCTGTGTGGACTAACCATTGTGCCTAGGTGCTGGAGGCCTGATGGAAATATCTTGGAGCTTTGTCCCTCCAGCTTCAGGGACTTTGCACCACAATATCAAATACAGCGTAGGTCCAAACCTAGTGGGAGTTGGTCCCTTAGAACTGAAAATGCAAGGCAGCACCAGAGAAATACTGGTACCTCCTTGGTCCCCACATGGAAACCTTGGTGATCTCCCACCAGACCCACTGGATCCTGCTGGTAGGGTGTGTATGTGACGAGGTGATCACTGTCCCACAGCAGTGACCCCAGCTACGGCTGGGCCTGCTCTGCTTCTCCTGCCACGGCAGTCACAGTATGGAAGGTGGCATTAATTACCAGAACTGTGTTAATTCCTTCCATAGAAGTGCTCTTATGAAGCATTTATTTTGTCTAGTTGGTATATACTCTTTCCATCATTGAAAAAATCACAGTGATACAGGAGGAATGAGAAAAGGGAACTGCTCTTGGAGAGGGCCTGGGGCTGGAAACTCTTTCCAAATGCACTGCTCACTGACTGATGAGGCTCAAATACCACAGGATATTTTCTTTGGCTTCAGTCACAGGGAGTGACTTAGAGCACTGGGGTGTTTTCTTCTTTCCTTTTTTTTTTTTCCCTCTTAAGAGTCTGAATTCAGAATTATTTAATTAAGATTAATTTGTGAAGTAATCTCTGATTTCTATAAAGTGCCTAATTCACAAAGAGTTCCTTGTTCACAGTGTTGGTTGCTGTAAAAAGCATGATGTGAACACAGGCTTCTGCGGCCATTTAAATTATTAGCAGGCTCATTAAGAAAGCAAAACCTCTATATCAATTAGAAGATGGCTATAATTTAAGTGAGAAAATACTGTTACGTATTTCAAAATAAGTTCGAAATAGCTTCTGTTAGTTCCCTCAGTCAGAGTGAAAGGACACAAGTCTCCCATGGTACTTTTTATCAGCTTCCAACTACTACTGGCAGAAAAAATACCCTTAAATAGTTATTACAGCAGTTAAATGATCCAGATGCACATTTCCTAGGCTACTGGAACACAGCAATACTGGATTCACTTAAGCAATTATTTTTATAATTTTTTTAATATATCATTTACTTGCATTTAGTTTTGGGATTCTATCAGCCTAACCAATATTTCTAATATTCCTGGTAGTAAATTAATTTTTTAAGTTGGCACTGGATGAAAGTGTCATGAACAAATCCTAGTATGTCCTTCAAAAACCTCAAAGCACAGGATATGAAACAACGTGTACACTGATATATCAAGCACAGTGAATGTAAATAGAAAAGTAAAATATCCAAGTACAGTTGTGTCTACACAAAATATGATTAATGACTTTAAACTCAGGTGTCTCATTGGTGACAAACTCATAGCATCACACTTGAAACAAAATTACTGAATGAGATTGTACAGTCTTTCCAATTGAGACTATGCTGCTACTTTAGTCTTTAAATAAAAGAGCTGAGATGTAACTGCAGTATAAAGCTTCTCCTACCCACAGGTGCAGGGCTGTTTGCCATAACTAATTTGCTGGGGCTAAGAAACTCAAGCTGTCAGAATAAGTATTTAACACCAGGGTAACTGATGATTCCAAAAATCAGTGAGTGGAAAGATGAATTGTCTCACCTGAAATCGCTGGAACTGACAAGAACAAGAAGCTGTCAGTGCTGGCAAGGAGCAATGACATTAAATTCCCTTTAACACACAGTTTTTAGCAGCCCCTGTGCCGTGGTCAGTATTATGGGGGCGGGCACAGATGGGTGTGCACACAGGGCTGCAATCCCTGCGGGTGCAGATGCATCTCTGTAGTATCCGTGGTGCCTTAAAAAGGATTGCTTTGTTCTGCTCTTCTGACAGAACATCTACAACAGAACCTGTGCTAAGGTGACCGACCAGCACAGCCTGCTCCTGTCTGTTGGGTCACGGCGGGGTTGGGAGCTGTGCCTCATGATTAATTATCAAAGCAAATACCCAGGCTGAGACTTCCTCACTGAGCTCCTAATATCTTCCAACGAATGACAAAATGAGAAGCATCTGGGGATAGCAAGTTTCCAATTTTCTCATACTGTGATTCCATCAACTTAAAGCTTTGCTGAGAACTGCACTCAGAGTGCAGAGCTCCCAGGTATCTCAGCACTGCGCTTGTCTCTTTTCTTGCAGAAGTGGCCCATGCGTTCCAGGTTGTACATTGGAGCCACAGGACAGTTTCTGACTCACTCGGCACAAGGAGACAGCGCAGACCACGGGGAGGCATCAACAACTTCACAAATCTAATCTCCCTTCTTGCTTTTAAAAAAATTGTTATTTATTACACCTTATATATATATTTAAGTTAAAAAATAGTATCTACAGACAAACTATAATTCCTGAAATACTGTTTGTAGAGGAGAAGGAATTGATTCTTAAATGTAATTAATACCTCATCAAGTTAATGTGATGCATCAGTGGTTTCTATCAGAGGACACTGCTGGGATCTGAAAGGGGGGACTGGGAGGTGGTGACTGCAGCCAGCACCAACACAAGCAGCAGCCACAAAGGCAGGGCTGCCCACAGAGCAGGTATCCTTGTCTCCTCTGGGGCAAGTGCTGTGGGAAAGAGGAGGGAGGGAGGGAAGGAGCAATGGCACTGGCCAACCAGGCTTGGGTGAAGGGCAAAGGGCAAGCCTAAAATTAGCAGCTACAATCCCACATGCACTTTCTCCACAGCTTAAAGCCGACGGCAGAAATCCCCCGACCGCAGCCATCAGGTTCGGGTTTCACCCTTGGGACAGTCCTGTGTGTATGTTGTAGCTATTGCTGGAAACGTGGATGCATGTTCACCTCAAGTAAAAGTGTGATGGCACCTGTCCCTCCTGCGTGTGGCAGCTCTGTGTTGGCCACTGCTTGTACCCATCGGTAGGATTGTGCTGCATGTTATGGGGTTTAATGTGTGTTTGTTACCCCGGCACAGCTACGTGTCTGCTCACAATACCAAGGCTCATTTATCGTGGCTTTCAGCGGGTTCATGTGCTGAAGCAAATGAGCCCAAAGCATTGGCTTGTTCATAGCACACTTGTTCACTTAAACATCTTCTCTATTTAGGCAAAGAAAATTGAAACTAAGTGCACAAATGTCATCTGATGTATCTGTTCTGTAAAACACTGTACTTCTCATATGGTTTGTTACTGCTGAGGTAAACATTCTATTAAATGTTATTCAATGAACTTTATATACTTTCTCAGTTGTGAAATCTGCATCAGTTTCTCATTGTACAGGACTGATAGTTTCTAATAGTAACATTCTGCATTTATAGATACAGTCTTCTTTCTGAGGGCTTCACAGTTTAAATTTAAAAGTGACATTTAAGAAAACAAAAATACTAGCCAGAACAACTTTCATTAAAAAGTATGGTAAAATCTGGAGCTCTCCAGCACCCCTGCAGCATTCTGAGCTTTTAACAAGATCGTTCTTTTGAGTAGTAAACACACTTGAAATACTTTAAACACATTTAATATATACATTTATTTTAGGCATATTATTTACAGTTTTAAGTGGTTTATTAGAAGATGACTGTTACGTAGCCAGAGCAACATTCAGTACACAAGCTACAGCATTTTGTGAACAAATTAAATACAAAGGGGCAGTTTTGCATAGGCAAGAATCTACACATAGATAAATGTCTGACTTTCAAGAACAGCATGTACTTTGCATAGTAGTAAGAAGTGGGTTAGCACAACCTCATGTTACTGGGACAGCTGTTCGTACTTGGAGTCACTAACAGGGAGATGTGGAGTGCCAAAGGCAATGTTACTGAATTAAGATGTGACAGGACAGCAAGGGATTCCAGGAGTACTTCACTGCGCAAGATGAGGGTGTGAGACAGACTGTGCTTCAGAAGCACAGAGAATTCAGACCGATTTTGTATGTCACTGAGATGTAAAGGAATGCATCGGGTCACAGGAAGAAAGGCATAAAGAACGGCCCGGGGAGAACACAAAGAGGGATGATGCTTTTCATCAGTCTTACTTATCCCAGTGGTGCTGGTTACTTGGAAAGTTATGAATGGGTGACACACAGAACATATCTCCACTCTTATCACCGAGTTGCAAGATCTGTATCAGTTTCTCATTGTACATGGTAATACTCTGAATTTACAGATGCTGTCTTCTTTCTGAAGACTTCCGTTTAAATTTTAAAATGGCATTTAGGAAAAAAAAAAAGGGACGCAAACACAGTGGCCAGGGCAAGTTCCATTCAAAGAGCACAGTAACACCTGGGGCTGCGCACCCCGCTGCAGTGTTTACGGAGCTCAGGAGGCGGCCAGAGCACCGCAGCAGCAAACACCCCGTGCCGCAACCCTTGCAGACGGTGAGGCCGCACCCCTGAGACCCCACCGGCATTGTACAGACTTACTGAGAGCCACTGCGAGCTCGCACAACTACGGCAGCGCCCCGCTCCCGGCCGCCCCCGCTCCCGGCCCCGGCCCCGCTCCCGGCCCCGGCCCCGCTCCCGGCCCCGGCCCGCTCCCGGCC
>VWZF01006634.1:1058343-1108543 GCA_013396755.1 Sclerurus mexicanus
GCCTGGGCAGCGCCCGCGGGAGCGGGGTGCAGGGGCAGAGAGGGGAATCCAGCCCGGGGAAGGGGGGGAGCGCCGGACGGTGAGGTGGTGAGGAAACGGGGAGGTTGTGGGTGCTCGGCCCGGCCGCCGTTCAGAGCCGGGTGGGATGAGGCCTGGAGCAGCCTGGTGGGGCTGGATGTGGTCCCTGAGGCCTGTCCCAGCCCTCCGCCAGCTGTGGTGGGGCTGAATGGGGGGTTGGATGGTCTCTCTGGGGCTGGATGGTCCCTGAGGTCTGTCCCAGCCCTCTGTCAGCACTCCGTGTCTGTGATCCCTCCCGGCAGCAGCTCCAGCCCAGCCGCAGCCCGTCTGAGCCGCAGAGCCATTCCTGGTCTTTGCAGAGGAAGTGGAAATGCCCCCGACTGTTTAATGGGAGATACCCCGTCCTGGCAGGCCGGAGCAATGGCTGTAACCTCAAGAATTGCGGGGATGGTTTGCTGGTGCTTTTCTAAGCAGTCAAAGCCATCGCTTGAAAGAGGAGGGATTGTCAGGCTGTTGTGACCATGCCTGTGCCTTGGGTGCTGGGGTGGCTCGGCTTGGGCTGACTCTCCAGTCACACAGGCTTCCCAGGGAAGTGTGTGTGGCATGTGGGACTGAGGTGCACCTAATTAGTGTGTGCCACTCCCCTGGCAAAGCCGTGGTGGTCACTTTGAGCTATCTCTTGGCTCATCATGTCTTAAAAGGAATGACAGATTGGACATCTGAAGGCACTTGGTTTTGCTGACAAATCACTTTGATCAGCAAATGCATGTCCTAATTCTAAAGATAAATTACCTTCTTTTTCCTTTAGGGAATTTGGCAAGTGTTGTATGGTGACCCTGACCGTGCCCTTTTTGAGTTGTAGGCACAGATCCAAAGTGTTGGGCTGTGGCAGGGACAGGGCCCCAGGGGTAATGCTCTTCTGCCAGGACTGCAGTGCAAGTGCTGACCTCAGTTCAACTGGTGGTAAAAAAAAATCAGTGAGTTCCCCAAAGTGTGGCACGTGAACTGGGGTTAAAGGCTGTCACCTGCCATGGCGCTCCTCTCCCCAGGCATGGCTCTTCATTAGGAGCAGTCTACTTGTCCTCACACTGGAGCTTTAGGAGAATGGTCATGCCTCTGCTTAACCTTGATCTCGGCTGATGTGCTCTGTAGTTTTCTCCCCAGGTAATTTTTATAAAGAGAGCATGAGGTTGGTCTTTGTTTGATTGGCTTACTGTCCCCCAAGGAAGTGTTAATGCTTTCTGCTACTGGCTTGGCAGTGCAGTTCTATGAATCAAACATCTGCTTTTTTTCATTGTTTTAGGCAGCAAGTGAAGTTCAAGATGAATTTGTTACTGGCTTTGGGAATCTTCAATCCAGACTCTGCCACGCCGTTGCCTTGCAAGCAGAAAGACGTCACGTGAATTCTGGAGCTACAGAAGTAAATATTTCTTACTGTACTTAAAGATGTTGAGAGAAGCCTCTAGATCTAGAATTCTGAAGCTGTTTAATGGCTTGCAAAGTCTCTTGCAGATGGAACAGGGAGGAATATGATTGCATGTAGGATTAAGAGGTTGAAATTCTAACAAAAAGTATTATGACTGATAAAAAAATCTCTTAAGACCTGCTCCCCAGAACAAAATAGGTGCAACCCAATAATCCTGAAGGAATCAGAGACTTTTGTAATCATATCAGAGATTCTCATTTTTAACTGGGGAGAGAAACATGAGTTCTGATTTGAAAAAATAAGAGACGCTAGTTGGAAGGGAGAGACTGAAGTGAAGAACAGTGTGTTCAGATCACCACCCCTGGCACTACCTGTGTCAGTCTTGGAATATATTCCAGAGGGAAAAGTGACTATGGTAGTGAACTTTACCTCTAGAAAGATACTTGGCATCTGGGGCTTGAATGTAACAATCTGCATTTTTGTGCCCAAAGAGAGCTTTTTTGCCCTCGTTCCTGGCTATACTGAATCTGTTCTGTGCTTAGCAGTTGTAACCCAGGGTCAGCTTCAGTTTACAGAAGCACAAGCCTTGAGACAGAGGTAACCAATTCCCTTGTATTTGATACGTGGAAAAAGCAACACCAGTCTTGCAACAGGGAGGAACCCGCTGGCACAATGATGATGACCCTTTGCCGTTTACCCAACTGAATGTTGTGATGAGCAGTGTTGTATCTGATGTGCCAGCTAGTTATAGGATTTTTACAGTTTGATTTGCTTCCATAATTTCTGATTTTATCTATTCTTTTAAAGGTTCTGTGACATCAGACGTCCACCCCACTGTCTTCCAGCCTTGTGTATGCACACAGAACCAACAGCAGAGTGCACTAGTCTTCCAGTTTTTGCTTAAGAGATCATGGGAGAGACTGGGGCAAGGTAAGAATGAAATTTGTGCTCAAAACTAGTGATTTATAAAGGAATTCTATTTCAGTCTATTATTTTGCTGGCATAATGATGAGAACCTTTGCCGTTTACCCATCTGAATGGTTTTTGATGTGTATTTTTGAGTCTGAAATGCCAGTGAAGGTAATGACTGTGCATAAGGTTGATTAAGGGTACAGAAAACTAACTTTTTTTTAAAATTATCATCCCTCTTAGCTTGAAAACAGCAACTTGGAATGTGGAGTTCTAATGCACCTGGAAATACTTCCATGGCCCTTCCTGCTCCTAAGAAATACCCCTTGATTCAGTAATATGGCAGAGAAGTAGCTGTTCACTGAAAATGTCTGAACAATCCTGGAATGAAATTCAGGTGAGAGCATCACTGTGGGCACTCTTAGTATGAATATTTGAGTGTATCAAATAAATAAATCAAAAGAGAATAAAGCAAGGGTTAGAACATGTAGGAGAACTTGTGTTAGTTTGTCAAAATGAGTGTTTACCATGTTAGTAGTAGGTATGAATAAAATCCTGGATTTCTGTTTTCAGTGACTGTTGAGGGTATGGGAGCAGAAGCACTGTGATACTGCTGGAGGCATCCTGGCTGACAAGGAGTCTGTACAATTTTACTGCTGCTGTTTTATTTAACATGTATCTCTTGTATGTAAAACTTGCTGAGGAGTATGGCTGGTGCTTCCTTACAGAAAGATGAAATATAGGAAAGCCTTTACTTGGGGAAGTATATTGTACCTCATATATCTCATCTTCTACCACACCATTCTTTCCAGTTGTTTTTGCAGTGAGGTAGAGTTGAACTCAGAGTTCCTGCCTACCAGGTTGTCTAATTATTTTTCATCTCCTGTGGCATTCTACTATCCCTTGCAGTCTGTATAAAATAATGTGGAAACACTAGGTTTTAGTGGGTTTGGTTGGTTGGTTTTTTGATTGCTGGAGCACATTGGCACCCTTGTCTAATACTATGTTGTTGTAATGTAAAAAAAGACACAGAACATGAAGCAATATGGTGGTACTTTTATACTTTTCAGAATTTATACAGCACAAGTAATTAAAGTTGGCTTAAAGTAGAAAAAGAGGAGTTTTAATGTACTTAAAACTACTTAACGCTCTGGGTGATACATTTGAAAAGAAGCAACAAGAAAAACTGCAGAGAACTCATGTTGTTGAAATGCAACATTAAATTCTGAACTTGGGATTTAAATTTTAGTTGTAGTCTAACTGAAAATCCTGCTTACTCCTCATTTAACTGTGAATGAACAGTGGTAGCCAGGAAGAGAATTTCTGATTGTGGCTATGTTCTGGAGCCATGGCCTCTCAGGATGAAGACATCCCTCCTGCCTTCAAAGAACACTGGCAGAAAACTTGCAATTCAAGTCCCATCACCTATCCTTTATTCCTTAGGAAAATAGCACTGAACTGTCTAGTATTTTTGTGTTTCTAACTCAATAAAATAGTCTCTCAAAAAGCCAAAGCTTTGGGCTTTACTCCACAGTGAAGACTTTACTCTTCATTAGTGTTAATGTGAATTCCTGGGCCATATGCAGAAATAAACTTCAGCAGTTGGTGGTGACACTGCATGAGGTAAATATCTCTCTGTTGCAGGGAGTTTTCATCACTGAGGTCAAATGGAAATACAGAATTTGGTGCTACGCATAATGCAGACATGCCTACGCAAAGAAGAAATCAAGACTTAGGCTGAAAGACTTGATACATTTTTGCCAGCATTTTGAGGGGGGGAAAAACCTGTGACACAGATTACATAGTAATGCAATCTTCTGTGTCACCATTTTTAAGTTTTAGATCATAATTCTTACCTTGTTTCCAAATCTGTATGTGAACAAATGTGACTGTGATGCTTGATAAACAAAAAACTCCCCAACCCTTGCTTTCAGCTTCCCCAAGGAGGGAAATCTGTCCTTAGTTTAACCTGGAGCAGTGTTAGAGGAGGGATGCCTCAAAAGCCAGCATGAAGGACAGACATAATTAGCCTGTGGCCTAATTATGTAGAGCATTGAGGCTCAGCAGGGAAGCCAGCTGACAGACTTTTCCAATACCCATCTTCAACAGTGGAAACTCTGGATTTGGATTTGAAATGAGCTATTACTGCAATCAATTGACACGAAGTTTTTTTCAAACCAACAGACATGAACAGACTAAAGACTGAGCTGCAACATTTACCGTGTTTTAGGGTAAGAGATGACTCAAGTAACAAGATGGCGATCAACGCATCTTCCTCAAGCACTGTCTGTCTTAAACTTAGCTTGGTATGAGCCTTAGCCAGTGAAATCCTAAGAGAGCAATATAAACATGTCAGAAATAAAAGATACTGCAGAAGTGAATGCAGTGTATATTGCCCTGTTTCAAGCACTTGTGTAAATCCAAAGGTAACACAGAAGTGTTTTCATATTTCAGCTGTACCGTTAAACTTGCCAATGACAGAATACATATTATGCATTCATTTCTTGTGCCATGAAAACAGTAGAACTTTGCATATTATGTATTGTTAATACTTGTTTTGCTGCCATAATAAAGCTGTGGATATTTAAATCCCATTTTTGTTTTTCTAGATAGCTTTAATAATGACACTTGTTTTGTAAATCACTGTTGGTTTATATTTTGCCTGGCGAGGTTCTTTGAACTGGGTTTCTTTTGGCAGCATCACTATATAAAATAAATAGCATTCATAAACGGTAAATAAGATTCTTTATGCTTGAACTTTTCAAAACATGAGCCTTATCTAGGTTTTTATTAAACAAGATTTGACCAGATTAGCACAATTTCTCTTTGAACATAGGTGTTTCCCTTACTGTGAAAAGTAGGACTCACAGAATTTTTAGTGCAGATGCTGATAATGTTGATCCATGAATGGAATCTCTTCTCACCCTGCGACTTGCAAGATAGTAGCCCTGAATGAGGTTTTCTGCTTCCGAACTCAGTTCAACATGAAGATTCTTAGCAAACAAAATAAACTAGAGAGAGGGTATGAATTTTAAATGTTTAACTGTAAAAAAAGAATTGACATTTTTTCACACATTTTAACATACCAGTGGCATAGTAATACAGGATGGACAGTATTGTAAAAACTATTGATAGAAAATAAAGGCAGTTTTCACCATTTGGCTATGTTGAAAATGGAAATTAATAAGGATAATAAGGATAGATCTTGGATAGTAACATCTTGGATAGAATCATAGAATGGTTTGAGTCACAAAGGACCTTAAAGATCATCTGGTTCCAACTCCTTTGTCATGGGCAAGGACACCTTTCACTAGACCTGGTTGCTCAGAGCCTCATCCAGCCTGGCCTTGAACACTGTTAATTATATTAGAGATATTGACAGTTTATTTAGTATGGAACAGTAACTTGTACTCCTGATTGTAAACTTTGCTGGTCAAAAGTAGGTGTAGAAGATCTGTTCTCATGAACATTAACCTAGTATGTTTTCCAGAAACATGATCAAACTGAATTTATTATGCTGACCCTTTTAAAGAACTGAAGCTGCTTCTTCAATGATCCTATTCGTGCTAGTGGGAGCATGTGAGGGGGAAAAGAAAGTGAATATAAAAAATAAGTAATCAGACTGCAGAGAGAACTTTCTGATGCCAAAACCAGTATGATACTTCCTAATATAATGCATTTCTAAATTACTGTGTATAATCTGTTACCTCCTCATAATCCTGTGTTCTGAACTGCTGTGAGACTTTGTACAGCACGGCTTCAGGATTAATGGCTTTTTTCAAGGTATGGTGTACAAGAGGAGAAGATAGTTGACAGGAAGGAAACTCATTGTATATCAAGAGCCCAAAACCATCTACAAGGTTAGCTGGAATTAAACTCATGTCCTAATGAGAAGACCCAGAAAAAGAAAACAATTACTTTATTTTGGGCTTTTAACTTGTAGAAACATTGTAGTATTTTCCATGTGTAATATTCAATATCCATTTATACTGCAAGATTATCTAATGAATTACCTATAACACTTAGTAAAATTTTGTTTCAATGACCCCTACTTTTGGGAAAGCTACCTCATTTTAGAAGATACTTGATTTAAAGTCACTTCAGTTGTGACTTCTTGGGAAATACTAACAAGTTTAATTATTTCATTGTTTTATAAGTTAAAATAATGATAAACACAAATGGCAGCTATAGTGCAGTTCCTGTCATAAGGCGTGTGATTTACCATCTGTCCAATTAAAAAGTTATCCTTTTGTATATGTTTCTTGGAGGAAGAATCCACATCTACAAAAGACCAAAAATTGGTCTGAACTGAAATAGTAATTTGTTGGTCAGCTTCTTCTCCGTACTTCTTCCCAGGAATGAATACTGTTGTTGTTCTGCTCTCTAGCACTAGGATAAGACAAAACTCATCAGTTACATGATCGATTTAGCTTAACTATAAATTCTAGTACCACATACACTCTGAAGCCAGTCATTATTATGATTTCACAGCATCACGAAATATGCTGACTTGGAAGGGACCCAGAAGGATCATCGAGTCCAACTCCTGGCCCAAGAGTCACACCATGTGCTGGAGAGCATTTTCCAAATGCTTCTTGAACTCTGTCAGGCTTGGTGCTGTGACCACTTCCCTGAGGAGCCTGTTCCAGCAACCAACCACCCTTTGGGTGAAGAACCCTTTTCTAATGTCCAGCCTAAACATCCCTTAACACAACTTCAGGCCATTCCCTCAGGTCCTGTCACTGGTCACCACAGAGATCAGTGTCTACCCCTCCTCTTTCCCTCACAAGGAAGTTGTAGACTGCCATGAGGTCTCCCCCCAGTCTCTTCCAGGCTGAACAGATCAAATGACCTCAGCTGCTCCTCATCTGGCTTCCCCTCAAGGCCCTTCACCATCTTTGCTGCCCTCATTTCACTGAATTGTCACAATAAACAGATCGCTGTAGTGTAGCAAATACAAGTTTACATGACCTTAGCTTTTTTGTCCTTGTTTCTTACAGAGACTCATTAAAAATACCTTACAGATTTTTGCAGCATTTGAGGGCCATAAGATGGGGAACAAGCCTAGCTGTGAATTTGCATGTTTGTTTAGTTCTGTCCCCTCATCTTTAGGAGGTGAGAGATTACCGGACTGTAGGAGTTCAAGTTTATCCTTTTTATATGAACATAAGTCTCCTATGTAACAGATGCCACCCTTGGCCAGCACAGTGCTGCAAACTTGAATACTGGCACTTCCAGTTCCATGTTTATCTTTGGACACAGAAGGAAAAATTTCACTAGAAGGTGGGTGTCGTATGCCACGAGGCAGAAGGCATAGGCTGTAATTCAGAAGCCTGTAGGATCAAAGAATTCTGTCAGTCATAAATTGTTAAATTATTGTTCACTTTTAAAACCCTTAAACAATACCATACTTAATATATAAAAATACCATTGTAAAGTGTTAAGACTCACTTAGAAACAACAAAAAAACCCGCGAGCATGAAACTGGTGTCAAAACTAAATGTTTAACTTTCAATGCAAAGGTAGAGCTCCAAGCCTTCTCTCCAACAGCTGCCAACAGGACTATCATGGATTGAACATCAGGCAAATAATAGTTTGCAATGTAATTTCTAGGAAGTCCAAGAAGTCTCATAATTTAACCCCATATTACTAACTCCTCTTTCCATTCTAGAGATACTTTTTCAGTGGTTTAAAACATTAGAGGATTAGTAATCTTGGCCATCTGGGAAAAATGAAAAGGCTGGAACTTGTAAGCTCTGCCTTCTTGGCTTACACCCCTTCCTCCCCCCTCCCAATTATTTTCAAGAAAAAAGGTATAGAATATCTTTTTCATCCCCTTGTACTATGTGTCTTGGCACAGAGAGGTTGCAAATTGTCTGTCTGGTTCCACAATCAGAGGTTCCTAATGATTTTAAGATGTCAGAGCATGGTTTATTCTACTGTTAACACATGGACAAAATTGTTAAGTAAAATTAGTGAATATTAGCAAATAGGGTATCACACCAATAGAAATATGATGTAAGAAATGCCTACTTCGACAGGCTGCTGACAGCAAAATACTGTGCACATGGAAGACACTAAAAATTACAATATTGATCAAGATTTACAGTGTGCAACTGTTTTAATATTAACCAGATGTTTCAATTCTTAAAACACTCTGAGCTCCTGTTTCTCCTATGAAATCTTACTCTGACTCTGGGCAGAAAAAGAAGTCTTGGCGCCCACGTTATTTAAATTTGAACTAATTTCTACAGCTAAATTCTGTAATGGTCAAAGTGTTTTTTTCCCAAAAAATTAAAGTGTTGACCAATTTGCTGAAGAACTTTCAAATGAAAAAAAAAATCATATTCAAAAATAAAAGTGAAGCCCTATTTTGAGCTCAAGAAGGAGAAAGGAGTTTTGTTTAAGACAATGTAACTTTAAAGCTGAGCATGTTGTACTTTTTTGCATTGCATATAAAATTGTGTTAACAGTTTATAGTTGTACTAAGGTGAATACATAAAATGGATAAATACAGAAAAATATTTAGTTAAAGGCAACAATAACTGGATTTATGGTCTACATATACAGATGTACGTGACTTCTGATACCTTATCAGTATGGTTATTATGAAAAAGAGAGACATAAAAATATAAGTATAGATTTACACACTGCTTATTAACTGAAAATGCTGATGGCTGGGAACCGGTGATGAAAAGGCTTCAAGTGACACAAGATTTGACAAGTTGAGCCCTTTGTTATCACCAGCTTCTGGGACAGTCTTCAGATTTGGTTTTAAAAGAATGTTTTGTTTGAGTTCTACTAAACAGTGCTAAATTCTTCCTGCTATCATTATGAGAGTGTTAAGGTGGTTTATTACGAGTGAAGTTCTGGTCTAAATTTATCACTTGAAAGAAAAAAAAAAGTCCCAGTGAAAAAATTGGGTATTTTTACTAAGTTGGAGCCATGTATATTTCTTTTAATATAAAATCTCTAGCTTTTCATCTAAGACCAGTCCTATTATTTTTAAAAATGCTAATTTTAAATTCTAATTTATGTGAATAATAGGGAATTTCTTTACCTATCAATTACTAGAGTGTCACTTGTCACAATCAACAGATCCAGATAATCTGCATTTTCTTTTTCACATGTCTGTACTAAACTCAGCAATATGGCAAGTTTAAGAGTGTTGTAAGTGCCTGGTGGAACAACTTGAGAAGCAAAGATGTTGGCCAGGACGGCAGTAAACCTCCAGCATGAACTTGAAGTCAATGAGAGCAGGTACTTAAAATGGTCACTGACAAAAGGAGGACCTAATGGAAACAAAGTACAAATGAAAACAAACACTTAAGAGAGACATATGCAGGTATATTAGACCAAATCACTATTTAATTCTAGTCTTGATACAAAACTTAAAAAGAATGAATATGTTTCTGTATTAAGCACAAATTCAGAATATAAACATCTGACACTTAATTGTACTTCTAAAAGGGTTGCAGACACGATCTGCTAAAATTGGTGGAATAGGAAAGGAATAACAACCTGAAATATCAGGTTCATTTGATATGATTTCAAAGTACTTTCCAATGGACAGGAGAAGTTGAAGAACTGTAGTAAGTAATTAGGTAGTTTTCCAGTGCACGGAAAGTGGGCAAGAGCAGATACTCAGATAATAGCAAGTAAACATTTCAGACTGCAGGAGGAAAGTCCCTGAGTGGTTTTGTAATCTGGACCTCTAGGGAATAGAAAATTCCACCAGTTCTCAAGATTTTGTTCTGGTTTTTCAACTTTTTTTCAGTCAGTTTTTAATGGAACTTTCTTACCATTTGTCTTACAGAGCTGTACACTATTTACTTCTATACATGCAGTAGCTTGTAAGCCATTTTGTACACAAGCTGGAATTCCTATAATCCTGTAGTGGTTTCCTATTGTCATTTTATTGGCCAGTTCATCTAGAAATAAAAAAAAAGGAGGGGGGGAGAAATTCACTTGCAGCTAAGTTTTTAAAATGTGGTCAGAAAACTTCTCATATTCTGAACATTTGATTTTATGATTTAACATCAGCAGAAAACAACAGCTGGATGCCAGATTGACCATAATGGACTAGAGTAAAATGAAGCATAGAATTCTAATGGATTAGTGCAAAAGGTGAGGAAGGCACACTGGGTGAGGCAAAATAGTTTCCCAGTAAAGAAAATGGACAATACATTTAGTTCTACATGAGAAAGAAAATGGACAGTTGTTTGTGAGTATATGTTTCTACTTGGAAACTTCTGGCAACACCATTACCAGTTACTGTTCCATAAAATGTTTGAATAAAAAAACCCAAACACCATAAAGAGGAGATACAGATTACACAGATTTGAAAAAGATACAAATAGCTTTGTGAACCTTAGTATTTCTGTGCATCTTTTAAAAAAAATCCCATTTAATTTTTGGAAATTAGGTCCAACCAAATATGAAGCAGCCTGTGAGACACTGCCTAGCTTCACTGATCACTGAAGCCAGTGGAAATTTAATGTGTGCAACTCGTGGTATCTCACCCATAGATTGGTTTTTAGTAGTAGTTATGCAATGGTAGTAGAAACCAAAAATCCTGATGGAATGTGGAAAAGAGCTAGATTGAGAAAGGATGTTAAAAATGTATGTAGTACAGAACAGCATGACCAAAGGAAGTAGAAAGGAGGAAAAAACAAGCAACAGAATGCGACACTGTTGAGCCAGCCAGGAGATTTTCTTTAAATGGAGGTATAAAAGTGAACACAAGAGTTTTGCTATGTGCACTCTGCAATCACCTCTGCATACCTAGCTAATTTTAACAAAATTGAGGAGAAAATACGTAAGTAACTGCAATATAAACTAATTTCCACCATTTTATCCAGAGAAATGGAGCTACAAGTAAAATGTGAGGGATTATTACAGTTCAATTCTAAAACACTTTCGAGAAAACTCCAAAATTCAGCTTACCTCTCAAGAAAACTGTAAATGCCTGAATCCTAAAATGTGATTTATCATTGGAATATCCTTTCAAAGCATTCAGAACTTTAACATCAATCATTTCAACTATTTGTTTATCTTTCAAAACAAAGGGAAAGAAAAGAGTTAGTTCTCTTAAACATTTTTTTAAAATGATTGGTTTATTTTAGAGCTTTTCCACTTAACTATTTTGTTTACTTTTTGCGTAACAGAAGTAGGAAAGTACCAGAACTGAAAATAGGATTACATAGATCCTACCACCAAGTACTCTAAATTTCATGTCTTCTTGCAGAGGTGAAGAACACAAGCTACACACAAAATCAGTCCTCACTGTGGCAGACTCTGTAGCTCCAGGACAATGCACTCTGATGTATCTAAACCCTAAAAAAGAAGCAATAATTTATCCAACATTTAGAGGGCATAGCTTTAGTTTTGAATTTCTCATCAAGGACAAAAGCGATTGAAATACTGAACAGTGAAATTCCAAATTTATCATGTGTTTCTTCAGACGAGCTTCCCTTCATGTACACTGCTTCCCCTAAAAGGATGCGTGTAATTTTTTGTGGGTTGACCACGAGATGGCAGAATTTCCTACTGCACATTCCCAAGCGAAACAGCTTGGCCAGGCTTTTCTGAGGAGAGAGCCACTGCGGCTTCTGCCTGGCGTGGGAATGACATGGGATAGGGATAGTCATTATTGGAGGTACGTGCCCTCATAAAGATATCTGTATGATTTATTCTGCAGTCTCCAGACTTTGGGGCTTAGCATCTCTTTTATTACTGAACGGTCTCTCTTACAGGAGGCAAACAAAACAGCCTTAAAAACACTCAAGGCCTCACCCCCCAATGGTACAAGCAGTTCAACAGTATTATTCAAAGTAGTTCCACAGAAGTCAGCTACTCGTTAAACCAGACTTGTTCTGTGCTAAAGGCTCTTGCCAGCCACTTAAGCATATTGTTCTGTGGTATTTTTATGTAATCAGAAACAGTTTCCAAGCAAAAAGGTATTTTACTGGTTTAGCTTTTTTACTTGGAAATATTTTGGCAACATATCTTTTCCCATATAAGCTATCTTCAGCACTAGGAAAAGGGATTGCTGGCATAGCTATGCTCCTGAAACATTTAGTAATGCTGAGAAAGGTCCACTGCTTTCAATTAATAAAAATCCTGCTGTGCTTGTTACAAAAATATGCATAATAAAACTATATAGGAAAATACCTTTTTTATATTAGGGTTTTAATCTCTTGTTACCAAATTTATTAAAAAGGTTTTGAAATAGCACTGATGTACTTTGTGGGTTTTTTTTGCTACCTTCAGAGAATGGACAGGTTTCCTCGGTACAAAGAAATCTTGCTCCTTGTGTGTATTTTGTTACGGTTCCCATTGTAATCACTATCCCTTCAGACATATAAAATCTTTGAGATGTGTAATTAAAGGGATATGCAGAAAGACTCAGAACGTAACTTGGTAAAGGTGGCAAATGTGTTGGTTTCAGCAATATACTGATCTGGCAAAAGATACAATTGCATTAATATAATAAAAATATATTTTTATTTATAACTTCTTTACTTTCCATGGACAAACACACATGAAACATAACTATTATAAACACAGAAATGCATGAAGAGTAATTAGGTTTCATATTAATTATCTCCAAATTCTTGCAATGTGGCTGGGTGAGACTTCCAGCTATTTTTAATTACAAATAATCCTATAGCCAAAGGGAAAATGAAAACTTAATACAAAAATATTTGTTGATACTTCATTTTACTTTGAAGATTTAAAATATAAATGGAGAAAAACAATGAAACAATGCAGACTCACCTGGGCCTCTGTCTGCAATTGTTCAATTAATGATAATGTCTTAATAGCTATGAAGCATACCTATGAGAGAAAAATAACTTCAGTTTAGCAAGGAAAACCTTGTTAAAATATAGAAGTCATACTTTTGTCTGCTCATCTACAAATATACACTTACTGACTGAAAAATCTGTGCAGCTTGTAGGGGATTATGAAGAATATAGTTTCCAAGAGTTGCATCCAATTCAGCAATGTCAGAAGGATTTATTGAAATAATGAAACGATAAACAGCATAACTTTGTTTTGAGTCTGCAGGAGGAAAAAGTATCTTAAATCGGAATAACAGATTTATGTACCCACATTATGTATCAATTTAACAGACTACGTATTGAGTAATACCATTATATTTTTTGCAATCATGCACGAATTTCTGAAGACCGCCACTTCTGTCAAGGTAAACAAGGGCAACTTCCCTCATTTTCTGTTTTTCAGGATCCATCTTCCAAGATCTTTGCACTCTTTCTCAAACTGTGGGTGTAGACTGTGAAAAAATGATGTTAGAACTGGCCATATAATACTACTTCTATGGGTATCTATTAGCAAATCCACATAAAATTAAAACAGGTTGGTTTTTTTTTCAAACTATGCAATTCTTTAAGGATTTTGAAAATTCAGTGGAAAGTCCTTTCCAATGGCTGAAGCATACTCCATTCCTGAATAAATTTCTGAAGAATGGTCTAATGTTTTGGGGTTTGGTTTTTTTTCTTGGTGAATTATTTCTCTCTAATTCCCTAACCCATGAAATTAAAGCTTGCTTTTAATCTCCCCTGTATATTTTATAGGTATAATCAGCCTATCAAAAGTACGACTTAAAATTTTATCTCCCTTATTTGAGAAGTCTGTCATAGCTGTTAAAAGTGTGCAGTTGGGGAACATCTCTTCTTTAAAATCTGACTTTCCTATTCTGCTCTTACCTCCTAGAGTGTGCACTTAAGGTGCTGATCTTGCAAACACTTATTTCCATCCATGTACACAGAAGATCAGTTCTAATTCCCATAGACAAAACTTTTTCAAGTATAATTTTGGTCTGGAGGCTGACCATGCTCTTCAGTGCTGCTTCCATTGTGTATTTACCCACATCCCTACTTTTCTTTAAGAGCAGAGTCTCGTACCACGGAGCACTGTTTTGCAGAATTTAGAAGAATCACTGAGGCCCGAATGTGGTATTTTGTATATCTGCATCTGGTTTACTGCCTTACAGATTGTCTTCTGCAAAGTGTCCTTTGTCCTCTCTGCAGATGGCCAATATGAAATGCCACTGCAGACTTCAGCAGGAAGATCGATCTCCCTGGTGAGGGACAGGACACAGGATCGCTGAGCTGATGAGGAATCACAGCGAATGAAAGATCCCCTGTAGCAGTTCACAGAAGTGCTTCAGGAGCATAAAGAGAGGAGGAATCCCCATCCCTCGGGCCCCAGGGGACACCCGGGCCAGGCAGGGCACTGGACAAGGGGCACACACTGGACAAGGGGGCGTGCAAAGTGCTACCACCGATGCCCTTAGCACACATGGCCTCTGTAGCTGCTCGCCTTCAGCACGCCGGCCCACACACACACACACACACACACACACACACACACAGACACACAGACACACAGACACACAGACACACACACCTGCGGGTGGTTCGTGCCGCGGCCCGGCCTCTGCCCGGCCTGCCCCGCTCCCCCGGCCTGGCCCTCCCTGCAGGGCCAATTACTAAGCTGCTCTCCCAGAAATTACTTCAACTACCACTGCCATACTGTTTTCTTAAAGGAAAAACCCAAAACCCTAGCCCAGTCAGGCAGCCAGGTGTGGGCATCTTGGAAATACAAGACAAAAATTTAAAAGGGTGCTGTGTCCCACAGCAGCAATTTCTGAGGTATCCGCTCTCCTTCCCATCTCCCTGCAGTAGTGTACCTCCTTTCCACAGAGAGAAGGTAGATACAGTAGCCACAATAATTTCGGGAGCACACAGAGTAATAAGTCAGTATGAGAATGGGCATTTCCTTTCATACCATCAATTTCTGCTTTCCAGTCCGTCAGAAAGACATATGTTAAAAAAAGACCCAAAACACCCCCCAAAAAAAACCCCAAAACCAAAATAAACTCAACCCCCCAACCAACCACCAAGGCTGCTGCTTCCAAATGATTGTAACTCCAAGAACACCATTCATGTAGTTGTTGGTTGTCCTGAACAGGCACATAGCTATTTCCAATCCTTGCAGATGAGAACTATGGAAATTCAGTACCAAGCCACCATTCTGCTCCCACAAGTCTTCCCTTCCCTTCCCTTCCTTTCCCTTCCCTTCCCTTCCCAAACCTTCCCTTCCCTTCCCAAACCTTCCCAAACCTTCCCTTCCCAAACCTTCCCTTCCCAAACCTTCCCTTCCCTGTGTGAATTCTTACTTCTTTAACCCAGATGCTCCTTCCTAAACCTCACGTAGCAACTGCACAGCATCACTTCATCACCATGCAGGAGACTGTGATATGGGAGATACTCCTTGAGATAAGCAAGGAATCCTGTTTTAGTTTCCACTTCTCTAATGTTTCACTGTTGACACATTTATTTCAAAAGAACCATGACTTCACACACTCTTTTCTCCTAAGTTCTCAATTTTTATCTGATCTTGATGCAATATAAAGAGTATTTCTCTTATCTGCTTATTTTGTCAAAACCAAGACGATTTAGATACTGAAATTTATGTAACATTATGATACATCAGCATCTTATCAGACTTCTCTTAAATCAAGGCATTTAACTGAATGTATTTATGAAAAAAACCCACTGAACATTTTTGAAGTAACAGACAAAAATAAGTTATTTACAAGTAATATATATAATAAACTACCATGATAGGCCTTTATACACTGTAACTGCAGTCAATTTTTGCATTGTTTAAAAAAATTTCCTTAAACAGAAATTGTTCAGAATTATCTGTTTGTCCATACATCTGTATGTTATGAGAAACACAAGAGCTTTTCACATTTATAAAATTATCAGTGTAATTTACATTTCCCCTCCTCCTCCCGCCCCCCAATATCAAGTGAAGATTTAAAAATGGTGCAAACTGGAACACAGACAAGTAGCTATGAATGCTGAAATACAATCAATTTGAAACACATTAGTGTTTTAAACTACAAATCCATGAGAAAAATCCCTAGCATTTGGCATGATCCCCCCACCACCCACACCCAAAACATCAAAGCAAGATAGCCTTTTAAAGTAATGGTGATTATTGCATATTATATCTTTGGAGAAGCAGTTTTAACCAAAAATATTTTTAATGTAGTTGAAATATAAACATATTTAGCTCAGGAATGAAAGAAAAGTAGAACACTTAGTAAGTAATATTATCAAATCAATCCAGTTAATTTGTTCCATCCTTGCTTTGAGTTAATCCCCCATCCCTCAGATACTCCAGTTGAGTCAATGGGTACTTCAGCAAGCGCAACAATCCAGTTTTACATGACCAAGTTTTCATTCTGCAGGAGTCCTTTAAGAATCTTGGTCCCTAACTTATATTAACCCCTCATTTAAGTGCTGACAGGTATTAACACATATTTCAAACTGATAACAGGGGAAACATTTATCTTTTTTAAACCAGGATATACAAAAGACAATTTGCATAGTTACAATTCAAGCACAAAGTCACTGTAAATAAGTACAAAAGCATTTATAAATTTACTAAATTTGCTGCTGTTTGTGCCAGCCAAATTAGATAGGTATGAATGTAAACTTGAAGGGATTGAGAACAGTCAGTGTTTTTGCTTAAAAAATAAGTAGAGAATGCTTTTTAAAGGTTTTAAAAAATATTTTCTGCAGCAGGAACAAACAGTTCAAATCCCAAAGAAAGCCATCCAAAATGCCCAAATTCCTCCTATACAGCAGAGAAAGTCTGTTCATAGGTTTCAAACCTACGTACAAAACGAGGCACTAGTTATGCTATTTTGGAATGTGTCCATAACCCTAACATTTCAGTCCCCTCCAAGACTTCCAAAACATTCTTTGCTTCTAACTTCCTAGGAAAACATATCTTCTGAAGGTGGTGCGTAAGAAAATCCAACAAATGCATCATCAGCCTCTAGGACACTGGCATTAACGATGTTGTAATCAGATGAAACACAAACTGAATATGGGACCATTTCTTCTGTGAACACTGCATCAAAATTCCCAATATCGTCTGGTCCAACCTAGAAAACAGAATGATCCGTTAGTTGTCATATTAGTATGGTGTTTTAAACTTGTTCTTGTCCTTTCGATTCAAAATTTAATTCTCAAGGCTATCTACTCTGTATCATTCTTTCCTTTTTAAGTGCAGGAAATTTAAGGAAGCATACTGCAGCAGCCCTGAATGTAACTACTGAAAAGCAGCTTTTTTCTTTTAGGCTGGAGTTTGGGCCAAACTTTACACATCTTTATGATCTGATAAACCTAAAAGATACATGAAATGTCTCTTTCTTAAATGATTGTTAGGGAGATGCAAGCACTAACACCCTGCCCTCCCCCGCCCCTCGAAAAAAAAACCAACCCCAAAACCCATTAAAAAAGAAAATTGTCTGTTCCCCCTTGCCCTGAGTTTTTTAACAAGTAGTCACAGGTTGATCCAGTTTCAATTGATGGGAGGATAAAGAAAATCTGTAACTAGGATTTAAAAACTATTAAAAAAGCAGGAAATCAGTCTTTTTCTTTGGTATCTGTACTTTTTCTTTGGTCTTCAGACCCCCAAAAAATTGACAAGACTTTCTTTGAAGAAACAGGGAGCTGTCAAACTGAGTTTTAATGTAAAAAAGACAATATCATTGCTCAAAAGTGTGACTGCTCATAAGGCCAGCCAGCACTGGGCAGGGGAATCCCATTCTTCACCATTCTGAAACAAACATTTGTTGCAAATAGATGAGCATTCAAAGGCAAAAGTTTGGCATGTACGAACTAAACCAGCACCAGGCACCTACCACATTAGGATTAAATGGTGGTGGAATCTTCTTCTGAAGAAGATCAGTCCAGCTGAGTGATTCAAAGAACGGGTGCTTTTGAATTTCAAGCTGTAATAAGGAATAAAGATTTGAGATATTCTGGGAATCCATCCTGTGCATCACAGTAACTACTACTTCAGACTACATGCCCATAAGCAAGTCCTTTATCAATCTGTTTATTCATAGTTTACTTTCCAGTAAAACTGTATTTGGTGAAAAGAGCAATTAAAACTTTTCAGCCTGCCTCTATAAACTGGTTTCCTTTTAAAACCATACTTTCTGCTTTCAAGCTGTAAAACGATGACCTTGAAATCTACCACAGAGCAAGGATGTTTTCTTTTGGTATCTGTTCCTGCCTTAAAGCTTTGTTAGTTTTCGTAGAGCACATCACTGTCTGAGGAGCAGCTGCTTCAAGAACTCTGCAATATACTTAGTAGTTATGGAGCAGCAAACAGGTATGCTAAATGCTACCATCGTTTCACCTTGCTCCACTCCGTAAAACGTACAGTGACATAGTCTAAATGCTCAGTTACAAAGTCAACAGAATATCTAGACATTAAGACTGCAAACAAAAGACTACACAGATCTCACAATTACTGGATGCTGTGCATCCTTCTAGATAGTTCCTCATCACACAGTTCTGAAGGCACCTATACTTTCGCACATCAACTCTTGCAAACAGTTTTTGTTGTTACATTGGGAAAATGTTTCCCATGACTTTAAGGCTATAAAAAGAGCGTTCCTCTTTATCTGAAGGCTGGTTTCCAAGTCATTACTTAATATTACCAAATGACAGCCTTTCCTTTTGATTATTTTCCAGTTTCACTATGAACAGTGAAACCTACACCTTAGTGACTACTACACCAGCAACTGTGTTTCCTTTGCTGGCAGGTACAGCAGCAACCAAGCTCAAAATATCCCACAACGGTCATCTTTCTCTTATCCCCAAAAACTCTCAGGGATTGACTCCACTGGTGTCTTCAAGAAAGAAATAAAAAGGAGGAAAAAAAGAGACCGACACAGCTGTGCAATCTCCATCTCCAACAACTAATCCTGTGCTGTGGACATGAATTTGGTGATGGCCCTTTAGGGGTTGATAAATTAGGACATTACTTACAAAATCTTCCCTCGCTCCAAGTCTGCTTTGCCGATCTTTCTCCAAAAGTTCTTCCAAGATAGACCAGGCTGTGAGACTGATTCCTGGGCGCAAAACCAGGGGTTTATGAAGAATATTATCGTACATCTCAGCAACATCACGGCAGTAAAAAGGAGGCTAAAAAACACAAATTCTACATGAATTTGAAACCACGTGCATCACTGCTTTGTGTGTATGATCAGCAAATGATTCCATAAGACATACAAGCTGCTAGCAGTGTAGAAATCTACTTCTTACACACTGCTAACGTCTAATTCAGTCATGACCATTGCCAGAACTTTACACTTGATAACTTCCCACCCACCTCCTCTCCTCCTAGCATGTTCTCACACTCGTAAATAGCCATAGATGCCATCCAGCTTCAAAATTCCCATTGAACTTGCTGAAAAGAACACGAGAGTGGAAAAATAAATCTATCTCCCTGTTTAAGGCCCTATGGGAGGAGATAAAACTGAAGAAAACTAAAAGAACAGATTGTTACTGGAGTAATTACATACGACTAGAAGAAGCATAGCAGGATTTTTTTTTTCCTAATGCTGCATCAACAGCTAGGAAAAAAACATGGGAGACCTAAGTAAAAAAAAATCCTTTTAATTTTATTTATTCCAGTATTTGACAAGATTTTACTTATAAGTTTTTTCATTGGGTATTATCACTATTGATTCAATTTACTCTCACATTCCCTCAAAGTGATGACTACTTGTCTTCAATGGAGCTGATGTCTACAATTTTGCTTTTTGGTGAACTGCCGGACACCAAGAGGGAATGTAAAATCCAAAAGTGAAAAACGTGTGCTATGTTAAGTACAAGACAATCTGTTCATCCATTTAAGTGGAGCATTTCAATATTATGCAAAAAGTTAGCACCTTTAACAACACTCAGGGGTTATTTCAACTAAAGGGGAGAGAGGAGGAAATCACCTCCTACCCACCACGTATCAGGTACATACCAGCCCATAAAGCATTTCGTAAAGAACTGCACCAAGGCACCACCAGTCTACTGTGTTGTCATAGGGCTGCTTTTTAATGACTTCTGGTGCAAGATACTAAAACAAAAAATATAAAGTATTTTAGAGCATTAGGCTAGCATGAATAAAACCTAGGTTTTAGTCACATCACAGTAAACACCTTCAGGAAAAGCTGCTTCCTAACGATTGCAAGACTGTTTATCTCCTTCAACAAACCCAGCAAACAACTTCATCATCATCTGGTTGTTTACCAAGTAGAACAGCAGTTTTCCAAACTGAAACAATACTTCCCACACACTATTATTTTTTCAAATTACTTTGTCACTTTTATTATGAAACTTGTTTTACATTTCAGATAGGTTGCTGCACTGTTGCAAAGGGAACATCTTGCTGATCAGCAAGCTGGGTAACTAGCCGTACCTATTCTATCATCCTAAGCCTGTATGCTCCCCATCCATACATAAAAATAAGAAGATATTAATTCTGCCTCAAATCTATCACTACTGAGAAACTGTATGACCTATATTAAGTTTCACTGTAAATCCTGAGGGCATGAGTTGCGAGTTGCCAAGTTAGAAATTTCTGTCAAATAGGTATCACTTGACTGATTTGTCATGAACGTCCAATCCACCAAACACTGAAAGACAATGATAACTGGTTTCCACCTGCCTTGTACAAAATCTACTCAGTATCTTAGAGCTTACTAACACTACATCACAAGGATATCCTCTTCAAGACCATTCCTTGTGAGCATATAGTATAAAATTACTATGGCTGGATCATCAGCATCATCTCAGTCCTGATGTACAGCAGTTTCTAACCTCTCACAGAGGATGCTCACTTCTATCATTCTAACATCCAAATTCTAAAATTAATTTACAGATAGATACAGCATTCTCTGACAAGGCATAGACAAATTATAGTTTAATCAGTATTTCTCCAACTTTCTATATATGTAAGTCCACTTGTCTATAGGTAACCCTTCAAAAACAAGAAAAACAGTTGAAGTATCTTGAAATCAGCTACTTAAGCTTTCTCTAATCCTTCACAACTTGCTTTAAGCTTCCTAGGTGTTGAACATTCTGTCATTCAACTCAAGTGTTTAGAAACACAGGGGACCATTACACTCTTATCAAGATTATGAAAAATTTGGATTTAAATCTTGGACTAGAAAGGCTAATACACAACTGCTCTGTTTAGTCTTGATATTTTTAAGAACACATATGAAGCGACTGCATTAGCCTCCTCTTATGTTGTAATTCATGCAAGTCCAAATGTGAAGACTAAGCCTCTAAACTTGAGAAAAAAACCCAGATTTTCTCAAATGGATCTAGAGTTACCAGTGTTCTATACCCCATCCTTTGAATTTTCCACAATATTCAAACATTCTCACACATACCACCCTGCTTCACGGATTCCTAGTGTGATCATAACCTGGCTAAGTTGGCACATGCTGCCACTACCATTTTTTTTTTCTTTTTAGTTCAAATGTTTCTGCTAAATACTACACCTCACTCATCTTTCACTGCCTTCAAAGGTTTTTCTTCTGAAATTTAAAGTATGTTTATCAAATTACCAAACCTACTAATCCTGGTATTTTAGTGAATCCCTCATATGTGTTCAAGACTTCCAGTTTCTAAGTTTTTTGGTGCAGTTTTCTCAGTAAAAAGATAACAGAGCTCAATAACTCAGTCAGCAAGTTCAAAGTTTCAAGCATATGCAATAATTTCCCTAAGAGTCACTGATATTAATTCCCTATAAACTTACTAAAAATCAGTGTCAGGATATGGTAAGTAGACTCATACTGACAAATCTGTAGCAGCTACTACACAAGCTAACTGTCCTGTGTCTATCCAGCAGTTAGGAGACACGGGTGGAAACAGTGTTTGAAAAGGGCTGGAAAAACAGGAAGGAAGAGATGAGTTATGGTGATGTGGGCAGTAAGTAGCAGACCCTTATTATTTCATATTCATAAAAAAGAACAAAGAATAGATGTGCAGGAAGCTTGTCTTTGCTCTGGTTTCAAGGAAGAGCTTGTTAAATGGATGCAAATCTCCCAACAGTACAAACCACAATATTTGATCTTCCAGTTGCACAAATAATAATAGTCAACAGCCGTTAATTACTACAAAAAAACCCACAAAAGTTGTCAACATACTTCTGGGGTCCCACAGAAAGTTGCAGTGGTATCAGAAGTTGCAATCCCTTCTTTACAAAGTCCAAAGTCTGTCAACACAACATGACCCTGTTTAAGAAAGAGGAGTATTTTAAAACAGAGAACATGCTCAACATGTGGATACACAGAAGTGTCAATTTTGTGAGAGAACACGGAAAACCAAAAATAATCTTGCATACTTACTAGTGAATCTAGGAGAATGTTTTCTGGTTTTAAATCCCTATTAAACAAACAAAAAAAAGGACTAATTCAAAACAGCAGCCACAAGAGCTTTGGAGGCAAGGAGGTTTATTCTTCAGCTGAAAGCTTCAAGTTTTGATGAAATTGTTATGTTCAGGTTTCCCATAAGATGATTTCATGTAGTGATTTTTACTTGGTAGTTTGTCCTACTTTGAACTTTTGCAGGAGAAGGATACATTTCAGAAACTTACCTGTACACTATATTTATGGAGTGTAAGTAGCCCAGTGCACTGGCTATTTCAGCAGCATAAAATCTGGCTCTGTGCTCAGGAAAGGAACGTTCTCTTTGTAAGTGAAAGAACAGCTGTAAATATGCAAATAGTAAATAAGACCATCACACAGACAAAAAAAAAGTCAGGTTAATAACATGTAATTTTAACAGTAAAAAGCAACTTATTTGTTGTCCACTTCTTTAAAAATAAATGTAAAATGAAATAAAATTGTTTTTGCTGCATGACTTAGTCGTTGCTTTACTCTCTCTCTCTTCTATTTTGTAGCTCAGAAATGGATTGGTAACTCAAAAACATTCCCCTAAAGCCTGGACTAGTCAAAAGGAAGTAGACTAAATCACTAAGCTGTGAACAGAAGTTAGCAAGACTAAATCATGCAAGATTACCTCCTATTAGAATATAACCTGGTGTCAAGTAAGTAATTTTTCACTTCTGTTAATGCTTCTATTCAGAGTTTTGTATAACTACTTATGGAATTGTGTCCTGAAATAACCTAGATCCAGACCACTTTGGGAGATGTATATTCCAACTTGATTTCACAAATTCTTGCAGCTACAGAGAGTTGTCTGGCTTCAAATAATTTGAGCAGATACAAAAATCTAGCCAAAGATTAAATCACTAACATACAGATTAAACTACACTACAAATTCATCTTCTAAATATTTTAAGAAAACAGAAGTTTTCTGTTTTCTGCCTAAAAAGTTTGGGAAAAAAATAAAAAGCCATCCTAGCTTTCCAAGCACTTAATTCAAATCTGAAAACTGTTTTGAACTGTATTTTCGTTTGCCTGGAACAAATAAAAAACTAAATTGTGGCCAGAAATCCAGAGCAGAAAAAATGAGGAGTTTGCTAATACAGTCTAAATAAGATGACAGTAAATTAGACAAGAGAAAGGCCCATCTTGCCCCAACTATGACACAATGTAATAAATTCAGCTGTCAGTTTCTTTCCTTCCCCTTCTGAAATATAAGCATCTCAGCTAATGCAGATGGCAAGGAAGAGACAGTGTTACACAGTGAAAAATGTCAATATAAGATTAATTTCTAATAATGGTAAATTTACATAACTGTAAAATACATTGTTTGTATCTGACAACCATGAATAAATTTGGATTAACATTGTCAATAAGAAGAACAGAGTCTGTACTACCAGAGAAGTCTGTAACCACAGCAGATAATAATAGGATTTTCAAAATGGGGAGAATGCTGATCACAGCCCATTGTAAAGGATCATTTTGCTCCTCCCACCTGGAATTAGCAGAATAGACAGATGCAAATGCAAACAAAACCACCACATACCTCTCCTCCATTAACAAAATCCAGGACAAAGTAAAGCTTTTCCGTTGTTTGAAATGAGTAATGTAATCCAACCAAAAATGGATGTTTCACATTTTTCAAAAGCACATTACGTTCAGCCATAATATGTTTTTGCTGTAAGAAGTAAAAGATTACTAAGTAAACAGGAATGATTTTGTAATTAAGGGAAAAAAGAGGGGAGGTGGGAAGAGAAAGACTATTTCTCTTAACCTCTTTCCTATTGAGAACAATTTTTTTCTGCAACACTTTGACAGCGTAGTACTTCCCATCCAGTTTTCGTTTTGCAAGAAGAACCTGTTAAATGTTAAAAAAAAAAAAGTATGATTGTTGCAATTCATATTGTATTAGTAATGATTTCATCACTTCATAGCATAACTGGAAAGTGTTCATGCAGTTTTTTCACAATAGAGCTTCTTTGCTTCTAATATAGTCAATCAACAATAGAACTGCCAATAGAGTGAGCTTACAGTTCAGTAAAAATCTGTCATGATAGTGGGATCATGAAAGACTGAATTATAACATTTGCTTTTCATGACCTACTAAATCTCTATCAAGATCAATTTCAGCCTTTTTTTTTTTTTTGAGCAAATTTTAAAGAGAATTTAACGAAAAACAACAACTTGAAAAACAGTCCAAAAGCAGAGATTTCAAGAGGGATTCTCTGTGGCATCTTAGTAAAATATCAATATTTTAGCCACTTTTTGATGGGCTGTTGCACACATTAGTCCACAGCATCAGTTGTTTCACAAAATAGTCCACAACAAGAGGAAAAGCATGATTTGTACTCCAGCTGCTGCATAAGCACAGGGGTACCTCCCTTCCTCTCTGGGGAAAACAGAGGATCCCTATTGCTCGTGATGAGAAAGGGAAACACTCCCTTTTGTTACTCCCTTTGAAGCAGCCAACAGCCGCACCAGGGGAAAAATGGCAGGGCCATAAAGCAGCAGCATCAGGGATCCAGTGCAGCAGTTCATGTGCCACCCTGGACTGACACCACTTCTAAAACCTCTGGCTAAGTCTCCAGCCAACGCTCACTATGCAGGAGAAACCAGTCAGCATCCTTGCACCAGGATAAGACACAGTAGTAAAAGCTCACCTTGCCAAAGCTGCCTTTCCCAATAACTTTCAGGAAATCAAAGTCTGTTGGTTTAGCACTGGAAGATATTTAGGAAGGAGACAGGTCACCTGGGTAGAAATTACAAGCTGTACAGCAGTCTGCTATAGCACTCAAGTTATAATTGAGGACAATGGCCTGTTAGCACCCTCCTTTTCTTTATTCCACCCAACACTTCGGTTTCTGCAGACCTGGCCTCAGAGACAGTGACTACTCTTCATTTTGCAATTCCATTTTCCTCCAGGGAGAGTGTTCAAGTTGCATCCTTTGAGTTTATTTTATTTAGTAACTAGCCTTAAGACCTAAAGGAGAAGCAAGACCGATCTTTTAATCTCCACAGAAATCACATGCAACTAGACTAAGTCTCCATTTCTCCATGACTCTTCCTGGAGCTTATTTCCAGAGGTCCAAATGGATTCTCAAGCTTACATGAGGGAAGGACCAAGTTTGTTATCTACTTCCTCTTAATTTTTCCATTCTTCCCTCCATCCATTCTTCCCTCATTTTAAATTTCAGTACGAGGAGGGAGGTCCTAACATCTGCCTCTTCTGTGTATGTATGAATTCACTCTCAGTTTTTCCACTTCCCAGATCACCACTCCTTTCAGTTTTTCCCAGGATTCCCTTATTCTTTCCTGAATACAATTCTGTCAGCAAAACAATTATCCCTGTTTTCAAATTCCAAAACAACAGTTACATCACCATACACGTCTCCATTTATTGCCCCTGAAGGGAAGTGCTCTTGAATTTCGTTTCTTACTGCAATCTATTAAGCACTTCCTCCTGCTAGCCCCAAACAAATGTGTGAGGAAAGCAAAACCAAAATAGCAGTCATCTCCTGGATGAGGAAAGCAGATTCACACCGAACTGAGAAGAGAAACTCTACAGAAGACACCAGAGAAGCAAGTTACCACTGCAGTAGCTGGGTTTGTAGCATCAACAAGACAAGCTGATCCTTTGCCATGCATTAAAACAAACCTGTTTTCAGAAACTGTTCACATTCTTAAGCTGTGGGACTGTTCCCAGGGTCAGCCTAACTTTTCAGGTTTTAAAATTTATTTTAATCCAATTTAGTCTAAATAAAAAAACCCTTCTATTAAATTGAATTATGTTTTAATTCAATTTAATTGAAACCTACTGAGGATTTCCAGATGGTCCCAAGTTGATATTCTGTGAGGTAGAGTTTAACTGTTGGGAGAAACAAAGATGTTTATTTGTAATACCTTTTTTTTTTCTTTTAATACTCTCTTATATTTCAGTTAATACTAATTTCAAAACACTCTGCTGATTTGCTCAATCCATACTTTTACACTTGTTACATTAGACATTTAAAGAGATCTAACATCCAGATTGGGAACTTTAAGTTGAAATATTTGGCCATCATTACCTTGCTATAAATTATTTCTGCACACACCCCATTCAAGGATGAAGGTCATAAAATAATTGTGTCCAGACACAGAGGACAAAGTCAGAAACAAAAATTTAAGAGTGTTTCAACAAACAACTTGTTCCATCTTCAGAACTTCACACTTTCTGCATTTGCTTTATGAATACTTTTTTCTGCCTTTTATTCCAAATTTTCCAGGTTCTTACCAATAAAAAAATTTTAAACCCACACTGTTTGTATAATCATTAATGAAAGACACAGTGCTTTTAAAAACACAATAGTGAACACTCATCCCGCCCCAAGAAAAACAGTAGCAACCTTTTCTGTCCTGACATTAAAGGTTAAATAACCTAATTCCTGGAATGCCATGAATCTTACCAGTACACACCCAGGCAGAATTTGTAAACTACAGAGAGCAGAGGAAGCAGCTGTCATTTAGGTAATTTTCTCCATTTTGTTTTTGATTTAAAAAAAGCAGTATTTGTACCCTCATTGTGGTTCTAGACTTTATCAGAGAAGGACAAACTGCACTCATACACAAGTTACCTGGGGCCAGGCTGGCAGGCAGCACAGAACCAGAACTGCTACAGAAGCACTGAATGGCCTGACAGCAGCAGCAGATGCTACTACTCACTAGTGAGAGGCAATGGTACCACACAGTTTTAAAAAAGCTACTGTATAGAAGATTTTTTTTTTGAAGAGTTGTTTTTGTTCCTTTTTGTTCGGCTTCATCATTTATAGTAACTAGAAGATGAATTTTCTACCAGAAAGTATGGGGTTCAGGCCACTATGCGTTAGCTCTCTTCCTATTTTGGAATTTGTTCTGGCATGACACACCAGTAATTTTCCACAGAAGGCTAAAATCATTCCACAGTACTTAAAATACCTTTCAAAGGAGGAGGAAAATGGTATTTTAAACCAGTGTCTGTGAAAACGAATCTTTCAGAAGACATCAAATCTGCTCTGAATCACACACAAACCAAAACAACTCTTACATCTTTAACAGGGGCTGAATAGGAAGAGAAGTACTAAGATCACATTTGTAGACCAAAAAGTAAGTCATTGAGAAAACAAGCTTAAATATGGCACTTCTGCCTTCCTAGAAATACTGCTTTTTCTAAACAGCACTGTTTCTGGAGGCTGTAAACTAATTTTCAGAGAATACATCCAGCCATATAGTGGCTTTTGTGACAAAAGAAGCTTCAGACCTCACACAGTGTTATATGTGAAATGAAATCAAATCCATCCTTGCTCCTGAGTGTCTTTTAGAAAGACTGCATTTTCTCCCCTGAGAGAATTCTCTTTCTCCCCCTCTTCAAAAAAAGAACTCACAAGCAAACAAAAAGACAATTAAACATTCAATCTCCCCTGCTCTTTGCCAGATGTTCTTAGGAAGAGCCTTTGAAGAGACTGCAAAAACTATGATAGCTAAGCTATGACTAAAGTTGTGTTTCTTTAACCCATATAGCAAGTGGGGAAGAAGCAAGACAAAGCCAGCAATCACTTCTACCCTTCTCTGCAATTCACATCCAACAGAAAAACAGTTTACAGGCCACAGTGGAACTGAGTCATTTAAAAATGCAGGGAGGGTATTTATTGCAAAACCTACCAGTAATTTTCAGAAAATAATATACCTAAGATTGCCCGTAAGTAGCTAAAATTTAAAAGACTTCTGTTTTATTACCTTCCGACTGCTCCTTTCATCTTCATCTTCAGATGGATCTGACTGGTGTTTTGGGTTGTCCATCTGAAGAAACGCTCTGACATCTGGGCTAGAAACACAGTTAACTTCATCAGCACTCCAGTAATCTGCACGACTTTCAGCCATAACCACAGAGCAAGGGATTAAACAGCAGCACACAGAGAAGTTACTAATCACAAAGTTTTATATTTAAGTTCTGGTAACTAAGGACTGTGAACAAGCAAGGCTTTTATAGCAACATAATTGAACTGCTGAATGTGCTACATACAGCACACAGAATTTGTCAGTTGCAGAAACCTGGCGTATTAAAGTATATGTACGTGAAGACTTCATAAGGAAATGCTCTGCAGAACTGCATTAAAAGGTAATTACCAGAAGGAAGCATGAGTTTTAACTGGCCAGCAACCACCAGGAAACCAAGTTTCTTTCAAAAAACTGGAGTTTAAAATTTTGTTGAGTTTTCTAAAATTAATTACATACAAAGTCCAATACAACACAGAATGAAATACATCATCTTTATCCCAGGGAAAGACACCATGTCCCAAGGGATACACGGCAGTAACATTCCTGTCCCCGTTCACATTAAAGTGGAAGATGGTGACCTTGCATGCAGAATGCATTCTGGCTGGGCACTGACAGTGCCAAGACAAGGTACCCAGTGACAACACAGTGTTAAGAAATCCTTCCAGTCAGCTGCAGGACACAAATGCTTCAGGTGTGCCACAGTGCCTAAGGAGATGCATTTTATCTTCAGCACCACTTTCTAGCTCTCTCTAGGAGAGGCTGGGGGACCAAGGACTGAGACAAAGGTGAGAAAGTAAGAGAATTCTGAGAATCTGCTCCTAAGAAGCAAGGCTTATCCAACAGTTCAAAAGTATGCAATGTCTTTCTTAACCACAGCACAGTGAGCGAGTAGGGAATAACAAAATAAAACTGAGGCAAAATTAATTTCTAAACAAATGGGTATCATGCATAGCCTAAATACCACTTGAAGAGATGACCTGAATCTTTGAAGTTCCTTCACTTCACTATGAGGGAACCTTCTTATCAAGGAAGAAATCTTACCTAAATTTCAGAGATAAAACCTTTTGAGAAGGACTCAAGGCAGACACTGATAGGAAACTTCAGGAGCTGTTCAGTGCAAGAAAAGCACTCACTATGGAGCTGCTCTTTTATCCTGTTCCTAGTTTACATAAAATAGAGTGGTTTTACATAAGAAACAGATACACTTGCTTCGCTGTTTTCAATCCATTTCACCCTCCACACTTCTGTACAGTGACGATCGGAAGTAAGAGATGAGCTGTTTCTGACACTTGTCCAGCTCCTGTATTTCATATCAGCATTACTGACCCTACCTCATGTGCTGTGCTATGCAAGGCTCCCAGTCTCCATTGCTTATGTTCTGTATTCCTAAGCCGTTTGAAACCTCTTTCAATTACCTTCAACCTTTCAGGTTTAAAGTACAGCAGCACGACTGTTCAAACCATTTCCCACCCTCATTTCAGTTTAATTCTTCCCATCCTATATAAACTCCAAATTCAGAGTCTGTCTTGTATCCTGAGGCTCAAGAAGAGAAGAATCACTGTGGTTTGGATATTGTGGTAATACTGGAGTCACAATGCAACAATTTAAGTTTCAGAACCTTTGGATATCATAAGAATAAAAAGCTATGGTTCATGCTTTTCACTAGACAGAACAACAGAACCAGACCTTAATTACCTTTCAGCATTAATTATTCTGGATAACTGGTTGATTAAATAGAGCATGTTGTAATACATCTCAAATAGTTACTATAGTAACTTTGTTCATGACTGAAATCACAGCAGGAAAAAAAAATAAATTAAAAGAATCAATTCACAGGGAAAAGTCTGCTTTACAGTTGTGGGGTGTTCCACAGTCTTCGCAATCCATGGTAGCCAGAGCTGTAGCTGTGCAATCTTACACTGTTCACATTTGCAATTCTAAAAGCACCACATAGAACCAGTGATTAAAAATAAAAAGTTTAATGTACCCATTTCTTTGCCAAAATTGCAGCAGATTATGCAAAATGCTATAAAGATTGATAGGACTTCTATCCTGTATTAGCTCGCATGTATTAATTAAATGTATTTTAAAATACATGGAAACTCTTCCTAAAATAACCTTACCTATGAAATTAAAAGGATTGAGAAACCATTTAGAAAGGGATGCTCAATATGCATTATACATATAAAACCAGAAAAAGTTGTTTTTTCCAAGATATTTAAGATTTACTAAGTTTATTTCATGTATTATCTCTGAAATACACCCAAGGGTGTCAAGCTCTGCTTAAATACAGTTGCTTCTCTAATACTTGTTCTGCAATAGTCTTCCTGCAAAAACATGGTATCACACAAAAATTTTGGGCACACAGAGAAATATGAACCAGTCCAAAAAGTGACACAGATTTTGAAGCAAAATGGTAAAATTAGTAGCCAGGGACAGAAACTTAATGTTTAAGACACACTTTATTTAAATAATCGTGCCCAGCTCCTTCCCCTTCTCCACACGCTGTATGATTTGATTTTCTTCTAGAGAACAAGTGCAGACCCTGCTTCTCACTCACAGAACTGGTAACTCATTTCCCCACTGGTTGCAGGGTATTGTCATTCTTGATTTCTTCCAAGTGTTATGCAAATGTGCTCATTAAGGAGCTACTTTCCACTACTTAAAAATAACTACATTACATCTTTAATGCACCTTCTATTTCACAGTTGGATTCAAACAGGTTTTATTTGGAGATATTCTGATAGACAATTAAGTGCATTAATATTTCAGTGAAGACCTACATTTGAGGGAGCGAGCAGCCCACTTGCAACAGTTGTGCTGTGATTTAGGGAGCCTCACAGTGCTCAGAAGGAACAAACTCCCAGCTCCCATTAAGGACATCAGCCAGCAAGGGGGACATTATCAGATCTCTATCCCTTCTACCATTTTTTCTTGGAACATCTGCATTCTATCCATGAGAGAGTTGTCTATCACATACAGTCAGCTGATGAAATGCAGCTTGAAGCTAATTGAATTCCCAGTTTAGACTAAGCAAATAATCTCATGCTGTATTTCACCTGACAGTGACTGCAGGAAAATCCTTGTCAATAGTCACAGGGTCTCTATCTCTAACACACACACAGGGGGTCCCTAATTATTCTAACCCACTTCAGGTTTTTCTTGGGGTTTTTACTGAGCAAAAAGGTTTGGCTTTGATACAATACTCAAGAAACGTGCCAGATGCAAGAACAAAGTCCACAAAGATAAATAAGAACACAGTGCTGCATGCTTCAGAGAGTAATGTAAAGACTACTGTCTTGGACACACTGAATCTGACATTTGTGCTTTTCAGTTCAGATGTTCAAATGCCTTCCCATCCAGAAATAAGAACTTCATCTTGAACCATCCTTAAGCTTTTAGTGACATGGTTTACCTACATAGGACTTAAAATATATGACGTTCTGATACTGGTTTTAATGCCTAAAGATGCAGTGGAAGTTGAACTTCCTAACAGCTCGATGAGAATGCATAACCTGCTAAGTCTTCCTTGTACATCACTAACTTTACAAAAGTTATTTTACCCAATATCAAATTTAATTAGCGCGTTAAAGCAAAGCTGTCTAAGAAAACAAAGATGTGGACTATCTGTGAAGACTCAAGTCACCACATATTCCTTGAGTAATTCCTAGCAAATTTTACAAAAAATTCCTAAACCACCAAGATCAAAGATTTGGTATTTAATCACTAACGTTCATTAGCACACAAAAAAGGTGACAGAGTACATAGTTATATGACTCGTTGCAATGGAGCACTGCATAAAATAAAAGCTAACTTTAGAAAAACAAAGTACCTCACAGCTGGTAAAAGAGAAACAAGAGAATTTGCTATAAGGTAAAATGCTTTTGCGCTAAATTGTGAATTAAAGGCTTGCTACTTCTCCCACATCGCTGTGTCTTTAAGGGTGGGGAAGAGGAGAACAGCACAAGACAAACTTAGGTCTTTTATTGTAGAACTATGCTTAGTAAGTTTCTTATTGAACACACTTTCTATGGCACCACACAACTGGACCTATTTAACGCTGGTTTAACTCAGTTTTAATGGATCAGACAAGCAGTGTGCCATGTTACAGAACACAGATTCAGCTACAGATGCATTTGAGCATAAAACAACTTTAAAAACTTCATGAAAATTTAAGAAGGCAAGTGGGTTTGAGATTTGATGCCTTTTTGCAAAGTGCACCATTTTATGCTGTGCATAGAAAAAGGTACCATTTTACCTCTGGAGAACAAATACAGTATGTTTTGAGACAAAGATATTTGATACTTGGACATAATGACAAGCAAATGGGGAGGAGATTGTGCTAAATAAACCTGTCTCCTTTCCTAAAGTAACAAAACAGATTAGGTTTCAATAATTTGTGATATTAAAGTGCTTTCTATTACTTTCCAAAGAACAGCACTGCGAACACAAACCTCATAGTATTTGTCCTGGTGGAAAAGTATTCCACCATATAGACTTCATTACTAATTTTTTTCCACTTAGTACAAGGAAGTAGACATAATTTTTTAGATTTTTTTTAAGGAAAGGAAGTACATCTTTCAGGTTAACAGGACATTAAAATAGTTCATTTGTTGGGGAAAAAAAAGAAAATCCGACTGCACACTGCAAACTGCGGAATTATTCTGTAAGTTATTTTCTTCCTGTGGGAAATGAGCAATTTCACAGGCTGTACGGTTTGACTAATTAAACAAAGCATATGCATTACAGACGTTTACTTGACACTAGAGCCAAGCATAGAGATTTACCATTTTCCTAGTTCAAGCAACACGGAAAGCTGCATGAATTTAGTTTAAACTGATTATAGATTTCAACTGAAAGAAGGCAGTTTTCCCCCAGCCAGCTCACACACAAAGCACTGTCCCCAGAACTGACTGGAGCCCACTCTCTCTCCCCTGTCATTATCCCTCATTCACCACAGTCCCACTGATGGTGCTGAACACACCTGCAGTTCTTCTGCCAGAACAGTTCAGGTGCAAAGATGATTCGTTTGCTTTAGGCAGGTCATCCTGGTTATCCACCTCAGCAACCTAATTAAGCTACTTGGTTAAAGTGCATAGAACAAGTTTCAGAGTGCACCCATGAACTGCTCTAACAAAAAGGATGCAGGCAGTGACTTACTGCCAGCAAGGCAGTACCGGGTGACAGCAGAGTTCTCAAGCAGTACAGCCATTGGCAGAACAAACACCACCCTACAGCAACAGAGTTAGCGTGGAATCTGCACCCCTTGAATTAAGGTCAGTCAATTGCCTGCAAGTTGATTTGCAGATCGGTTTTTCGGAGAACAGAAACGTTTTTATACTGTTCAGTCTGTAGATTTTTCCTGAACAAATGACCACATGAAAGTCTATTTTTTATCCTGAAGAGCTCTGAACAGATAAAATACGTTTTCTGGTTAAATACTTGATTTGCAATTTTGTATTTAACATGTCTTTTCAACAGTCCTTAAAAAACAGAAAGGAAACTACTTACTGGTTGCATAGCTCTGGCTGTCTAACTAAATTCTGAATGAATTCATTCAGTCCTGCTCTTCTCTGTTTAATAAAATCTGAAAAAAAGATTTATTAGAATCATCAGTCAGCGTGTGAAAAAGACTTATTTTCATATTTAGGTTTTTTAGGATTTAAACAGCAGTTAAAAAAGAGACTGGTCCATGACTAGTTCAGAGCAGGATTGGTTTTACATATGAAAACTGCAATCTTAAAACATTAAACTGAGGTGAGAGAACAAATTTCAGTGTCTCTGCAACACTTCTTGAAAATGTAGAAAGCCAAGTGAATTTTAAAAGTGCACCGAAGTGCTTCAAGAACAGTGTGTAACCACAGTGGGCTCACCTGTGCAGCCTTCATTGCACAGGTGAGCCCTTCAGAACCTGATACCACAAAACCAGAAAAAAACCAAAACCCACGGGCAAAACTTGACATCAGGTGCACAAGTCGAGTTTTCACATGAACAGTAGTTCACCAAGCAGCATATTTCCATAACATAGGTATGGCAGTGGGAAAGTTGCACAATTCACCCTGCCAGTGGGCACTCAGATATAGGTATCAATGGTAACTAAAGAAAATACTTTCCTTTAAATTTTGGACATAATCTTCAGCAAAAAAAAATAATCCTCAAATCTCCGCCTTCGTCTAAAGCTAAAGACATGTAACTCTTGTAGCAATAGGGAAAGATACACAAAGGTTTTGGAATAGAGAGTTCTAACATGAAATAAAGTGTAAAACAATAGTCTTGTCTTTCATTACTCGTATCAACAATAATTTGTGGGGAAAAAGAATATTTAACTTGTGTATTAACTTTAAAGGCATTCTAAATACTGCCACGTACAGATTACTGGCAATTATTAAAATTTTAAATTAAAATTAAGTTTTGATTAAAAGCTGTATTTGAAATATTAAGAAAACTGTTCATATTGCTAGGGTATTTAATAATCCCAAATTAGTGACAACAAACAGGAAGGTAAATTTGCATACAGATGTTACGTGAATCACCAGCACCAGCAGTTTCAGTGTGGCAGGTGTACAGTGTCATCAGTCACTCCAAGCCTGCAGAGCTATCCGTGCTGGTGAAGACAAAACACCTGTAACACCTGAAATTTTCAAGTTCTGTATTCTGACTGGTTTCAGTGATTCCCTTCTTTCCCATTTTTTCAAGTTGAAACAAGATTAGTTTTGAAATAACCGAAGTGTCAATAAAAACAGAGCCCTTAAACGACAATGTGTGCTATGACAGTATTTCCGGTAGATTTTGGGAAAAGGGAAATAAAGGTTTCACTCTGCTGCATTCCAGTGCAGCCGTACAATGCTGCACACCCCATGGAATTACAGAAGTAAAATACCTTCTCAGTATTTGTAAAATATGTGACTTGTTTCAGAAGCCAGCAGAAACATTTCATCAAAGCTTCAATAAATCAGTGTTAAGATAAAGAAATATTTACATGAGCATCATGGCTCCATCTCCACCCTGCCTCCCAGCAAGACACATCTTGAGAACTACTGAGCTTCTCATGCTTTAAGGATTTCAGCATAGTTCACAGAAATTTAAAACAAGCTTGAGGACTTTGTTTTACATACATAATTTTAATGAAGTTTTAGTTGAGGGTTTTTTGCCCATTAAAGCTCCATTTTCCTAAATTTAACTCCAAGAAATCCACCTGCACATTTGGCTGTAGAGCAAACCAGACTGCATGACATTATCTGATCTTCAGCCAGCTTTGAAAATCCCAAGGTCAGAGAAAAGGAAAGGAACAGAAACAAAAAGTCTCTGTAGAACTTTTAGCAATCACATCTTCATCAGAAGGAAACATCAGAGCTCGGATACTTGTATTTGATTATTTTGATAAAAATTAAAAGGGAATTTCACATCAAGATCCAGATGATTAACTGCCAAAAATTAGATTTGTGTGTAAGAACTTTGAAAAACCCAAAACTATACATCCTAAGAGTTTAACAGCTTTGGACTCATTTTTTCCTTAGCAAAGGAGAAAATGAAATGAAAGAGATGCAGGAGAAGGTGAAACTACAAACACAGTCTGATCACATCAGCAAGTCAGGGAAGGGTGGGAGGGTCCCAGTGACCACCAGGAAAACCCTTAAGCAAAAATGGCCTGAATGAAGGATATAAATACCCAGAGTAATGGCCTGGCCTTCCCATTTGCCCTTTTTATTTATTCATCCATGGTGCCACCTAGGTCGATTCATTGCACTTTACAAATGACTTTGTCATTCGTATTTTGCTGTGTACAGAGCTAGCTAAATTGGGACCTATCACTGGTAACTGGATCACAACATGTTCACATCAGACAGGCTTCCTGTTGTTGTTCCACTTACAGAAGAGGTTCGTTTTCATCTAAACTGTACAAGGAAGCACATTTAGATATAGAGAGAGTTCAAAAGTCCTCAAAGATAAATCCTTTAATTACTTCATTTTTCAGAAGTGGTGGTGGGGCAAGTCACGTAAAGGAAATTTAAAACTAACTAGGCATATGCTTAGAAGAATCAGGGGTCTGACTTTTGCTTTTCTAGGAGAGAGATTACACCAGACAGTTCATAATCTCTCATAATCCAGAATATGGGAGGGTTGGGAGGAGCTGCAGCGCTCAGTGAAAGAGCAGCACTGGGCCACGAAGCAATACTTCGTTCACTATCACAAGGTAAAATACCTACCTACGCTAGTTCCTGCTCAACTGAAGCATGACTAAACTTTGGTTTAGTCACTGTTTGAGGCCTGGTGTAAAACTCATCTAAGATAGCTGCTTGTAGGCTGGAATAGATCAATTTTCATACAAAGAAACTGACAAAATGAATAACAAGATGATAACTTACCAGGATCAAAATTATCTCCAAATATTCTTTTAGCTGGAATCTTCAGGTTCATGGTAGGAAATTGCTTCTTTAGCTGAAAACAAAACACATACAATTGGATTGTGCTTCAACATCAAAGTACCGAGAAATAATTGCATTTTGTTTGTCTTCTGATGAACAGTTTGAACACCTGATTATCAGCAATTCTGCTGAGCTATGTCATCTCCTCTCCTAATACATTTGGGGGAAAAAAAACCAAACCCAGAACAATCTGTACTCAGCTTGTTTGCTTTTAAATTCAAAGGCCATCTCATCTTCATCTTACAGACAACTCCAGCAAAATGATTATCCACTCGCCCCATGTTAAAAACCATAGAGTAGAATTTCAGTGTTGTTTTTATTTTCCTCTCTTCTCCCTTCCTCCATCAATTCTTTATCTGACTTGGGTTTGGTTTTTTTTCCTTGCTTGCTTGCATAGGGCTGTATGCATGAGGTTTAGGATGGGCTGGGGATACAGACATACAACAACATTTAATTCTGTATTAAAAAAATCCAAGCAAACCTGACACAAGTTAAGCCTTGATTACATTTACTTCATCTTCAAGTGCTCCAGAAGAGCAATCTTACTCTCATCCTCTTTAAGAGAGCAGTTTTCTAATTCAGTAGCTGGCAATTCTTCTCTCCTTAGCAACATCAGTATCTCTTCCAGTTAGCAGCACAAGTTTTTTGGTGTACTATATTATATGAATTACACTGAATAGAAACTGGACTAAATGCCCTCCTGGTTATGCTTCCCCAGGACCTCACTCTCTGCCCATGTTAGAAAGACCAGCACTGAACAAACTTCAGCAGAGCAATGCTAATCGGAATGGCAAGGGAATGTGGCAAAGGAAAAGGATCACCAACACTCCTCCTGCAGGTACTGAAAAGAGGATTCTTCATTTCCACATCCCTTGCAATTCTATCCCTGCAAGATGCAGGCAAAGCACAGCATGGTGCATCCAGGGGCACTTCAGCTTAGACCTTGTAAAACAGCTCCAAGCTCACAGCCTGCATTTGGAGACCAGTGCCACATGCAAATCCAGGCACTGTGAGGCAGAAGGGAGAAAAGCCTGACTACTTCCCATAGAGGCAATGGCAGGAAGGTGGAAGTACAGAGAAGAAGCTGGTAATATTTTCTTACGGGGATCACAGCAGAATTATTTCCTTTTTTGTTAAAGCAAAAATTGTGGGCATGAAGAACTGGAGGAAAGCATGGACACAGGACACATAGCAGACCACATATATGAGCAAGTATTTGCCCCACCTGCCTACTATGTAAAAGGATCAAAGTCCTCTTCTAGCAATGAACCCCAGAAATCCATACTTGGTTGCTGAAGAGGCCGATTTTATTTGGAGCACTGACCAAAATTTTTTTGTGGAAAAAAACCAAAAAACAATCATACCTGCTATGAAAGTGCAGGTATGCACTGCCACGACTGACTGACTAGAAAATTTATATTAAGAAACAAGGATTTGTTCATTGTTTTCAGTACTTCAAAGTAAAATGCTTATTTTAGGAGAAATGTATCTATCTAGATGTTTTTGGGGGTTTTTAATCAAGAACAAATGCACATTCAGATGCTTTGACAACCACTAAATTGGAAGTTTCTCTCAATATGCTATGATCCCAAGCAACAACAACAAAAAAGCGATAAATAAGTGGATTTTCAGTTTGAAATTCAAACAAACCAAAGCTCAAACCCCCCACTCCATCATTTTCTTTAATCAGGCATCCTATGGTTATTGCCTGAAACACCTCAAGGGGGGATTAACTCAAATCACAGGACTGCAAACAAGTGTTACTCTGCTATTCTGGCATGATTTCATAGCTTGCCTGTTGCTTACCGTATTGTAGAGTTTATCAAACTCCGCATACCGTCTTAAGACAAACCACTCATTTCTGCCAACAGAGACCAACACTTTGTAAACCTGCAGTAGCAAACATAAAGTTAATGCCCACCAAGTTTAGTAAAACCTTCAAGGTTTAATCCTGTGGTGGAAATAAGGGCAGGTTGTTAAAGGTAATATGTAAAGGCACTTGTTGAGCTATGCATTTTTTATAGCTAAGTCACACAGACATGAACAGAAATTATTAAAAGAACAATTAAAAAATATGGTACTTTACAGAAAATTTTTTTAAAACACCAGGTAAGCAAAAACTAGCATCAAAGTTGATTTAATAAAGTTTTATAAATTAGTTCATATTTAATGAGAACACCTGGCCATCAGATAGTAGTCTGAGAAAATTGACTATGAAATTTGTTAACAACTTGTTAATCCATAATAATGACTAATATTAAAGAAGTAAAGCACTTAAATCCTGAAGATTGCCTTCATCAAAACCTAAAGAGAAAGCACATACAAATTGCATTTACAAAGATAACTGTTCCTTCCAACACCTTGAACACAGAAGGATCCTGGCAGATGACACCATTGGTCGTGGAGGGAAAAAATGGTGCTGTGGCTGAAACACAGCACAGATAGCACTGGGATGAAGGGAGGTATAGGTGGAACGTGCTGCATTGTTCTGGCCATTCAAATCCCATATCGGCAGAAGACTTCAGTAACAAGACAATCCCTGGATTCATAAATCTGACTGACTGCTGTGTGTCCAAAAGGCTTCTCCCATCTCTTAGGCACTTAGCTGTCCTTGCTTTTCTACCTTCTTGTACTTCCAGAAAGAGCCCAGCTAATGCTTTAGGGGAAACGATGAGCACAAGTGTTAGTGAAAAACCTACCTACACACCTTCTAGAGTCTCCCTACATGGTAAGCCCCGAAAGCTTCAGCTGCAAAGACGTCAGTGATGTCCTCCTGAACTGGGTACCTTATACAGCAATCAAGCCCCGCAAGCAATGTTCAAGCACACAACTTCACCCCCATGATGCATGGCAGATCAGTGCCAACATGCTTAAGCAGTGGGCCATGGAGTTCTTAAATTAGCTGGGCACAATGCACAGATTGCAAAGCGCACGGGCAAGCACAACTTAGGATATGAAATGACATCCACCTCCATGGCAACCACAACATTAGAACAGTTCTGTTCTCAGAGTAGTGGTAGAACAATGATACAATCAACATTTTTCACACGAGAGAGCATAAAAAACCCCATAGGGGGCCATCCAGCTCACACCACCAGCAAAGCTCTTGTGTACCCAGCAAAGGAAAAGCTGCAAGTTCAACAGTTATGGAAGTACTGAGTGGCAAGAACACAAGTGATATGCACAAAGAATCTGATGCAACCTAAAAACATAACATGCCTTTGGGCTGTATTACTGCTTTCAGCTACACCTATGTAATGACTAAAGAGATGTGCAAGGCCTGTTTCTAAGGGGCGGGGGGGAGAAATCTAGTCTTACTTAGATAATAACCTTTTCAAATCTAACTACTCCTAATCCAAATTTAGTCTTCGAAAACTCCTAAAATGTAGGCAAGATGCATTCATGACTTGTAATATGTGGATAAATAACACAAAGCTTTGAGAAAGGAAAAAGGAAGAAACAGAATTCCTGAAAATATCACCATAAACCATCTTTCAGATGCAGACAGGACAGGGTCCAGATATTTCTGGATGTGACAGTTTTCTTCACAGTACAAGCCACTGAAATTTAAAGGCTTCAACTCTGTTGTGGTAGCTCATGCTCCTGGATTAGAGATTCAATTTTGACTAAACAAATATAGTAAAAAAGTAGGCTGTTGTCCCATTTCAAGAGAGCAAGTATCGAGAAAGTAAGGAAACTATTTATTCGGTATCAACAAGTGAAAAAAAACAAAACCACACAATTTCCACAGGGCTGGGGATTAATAATATACATCACAGGTCTGAGATGAAATTTCCAGATTTAATCAGACAAACAGCACCCTTGAAAGAGATTTTTTAATAAGCCTGTGTATGATGGGGGTGTGAAGTGAGATGAGAACAGGTCAGAAGAGAAAATTAAGCCTCAGACATCAAACAGCATAGGGATAAAAGCAAGAAATCTAAAACAAAGCTATTTGTCAAAACAGGCAAAAGAATGACCCACTATGCAGCAAGGACAGAATAGCAACTAATATACCTAGATATGGTCCAAAACAAGCAAATATTTTGCTCTTCTCATGAAGAAAGTGAATGCTGAATCTTCAGAAAAAGGCAGGATGGTGAACTAGTGTGGATATACACAAAGGCTGGTTACCATGAATTAAGTGGAAGCAAACAAGTTCCCCTACCAGAACACCAAAAAAATTCAAACATTTGTCAAGAAAAAAATATTGGTGGTATATATAATCAACAGTATGCAGTATTTAACAAAACCAAATCAAATATTCAATAAAACATCATGAAAATACTCAGAAAAAAATCAAGAGGTCATTTCCAAAGATAAAACTAAAAAGCTTGATTTAATTATCAGAATGAGAACTGCACGGAGACATGATTTTTTTTTTTTTAAAAAAAGCTTCATCAGAGCAAGTGTGAGGGGAAAAAGAAGAGCTAGCAAAAGTTGCACATACTTGTCTTGTTTCCATGCCAGCATTGAGCGAGGCACTGAAAGATTTGAGCTGGAATTCATAGCTTCTACTCAGACTAGTAAAATTATTCCAGAATAGTCTCAGAATCAGTAGTGATACATACTGTAAGCAAGTTAGGTGAAGATTATACAAGCACCTGAAGTCTTTCCTAGCCTTTATCACTTTAACTTTTCCTTTCACCCTAAGGTTCTTGTTGCTCTTTGTAGAAATGGCCCTAGTATGGCCATCAAAAAGAGCCAGTTATACCTCCCACAAATGTGTTAAGAACAGTTTCCCCCCACCCCCTTCTCTCTCTCCTTGACAAAGTACTGATGGGATCCAGTCATTACAACACAGCTACAAAAGAGAGGACACAGCAAAAGCACTGACACATGCTGGAATTCACAGTTCCTATCATGAAGTTTACTCTGATCCTCACTTCTGTTATCAAATCCTAAAATATATGCGATAATACTTGAAAGCTTGGTTGTGAAAAGCACTTGTTGTCAAGCTGCTAATTGCTCCCTGATGCAGAAAGCAGAAGCCAGCCAGCCAAAGCGTACCTCTGCACAGTGTAAGCTGGGCTGGATTCCTGCCCATCTCAGCCCCCAGTTTCTGAAGTTCCCTACTCTTGCTCCCACAGCTTTCCAAAGGGCAGCCCAAACAAAGTGCCTTTACCTTGCTCAGGTCGTCTCACAGATCTTTAGGTAAAGTGACCTGGAAATCACAACTCTAGTACATACCACAATGTAACACGCTGGCCTATTGCAGCAGCAGAACTGCCAGCACTGAGGCAACAAAACAAACCTGCTTTGCTCAAGTTTAGACCTTCACTTGGGTTTCACATGCATGCAGCAGTTTAAAGCATTAGCAAAGTTCTCTTTTCTTTGTTCCCTTTATCAGCACAGTCTTCCCTCAAATTACATTTTGATATACATGTAGAATCAAATGTCATTATTCTTCTCCAAGGAAGGGAGGTGAAGAGGAAAGGCAGACACATAACTCGTAGTAAAACTCTGTTTTATTGTATTCTTCAGACAGCAACTCAATCTACGGGTGTTTGCATTCCACATCTGAAGACTGACTAATTCACTCAGCCAAAAAAAAAAAACCAAAACAAACCCTTAGAGGAAGTTGCACAAGAGCAATGAAATAGTTGAGCTTTTTAAAGAAAGTATTATGATGTTGTCATTTAGGGTTCTATGTAAGCAAAACAAAAATCCATACCACATACCTTATTTCTCAGTATGGAACGCAAAGTATTTCCCACATGATGGGAAGACTTCACAACCAGAAAGTCAGACTCAGAGGTAAAGAAAGGAAGAGGGAGGAGAATTACAAGGAGTGGAAATGGGAACAGAATAGGAAAAACCTCAGACGTTAGAATCAGAAAACAGGAAGGAAGATAGAAATAAGGTTTTGAAAAAATTTGTTTGCTTATATTTTTTTAACCCAAAAAATTACAATAGTATAATAGGATATGTATGAAAAATGGTCATTAAAAACAAGCAAAAACTCACAAAAACCCAAATCCATACTTTACTCCTTTACAAAATACAAGTTTTCATGAAAAATCACATAGAATGCCAAAAATTATACCAAAATGTTTTCCCTGCATTTGGACACTTAGGTATTTTATATGAAAAATGCTGCTATTTGGGGGTAAAAATGCCAGAAATCTGTAATGCAAAATTCTTTTTGTAGGAAGCAACACAGATAAACACTGTAAAATATTCACAACTTTCCACACTGGACTATGGCCAGTACTGACAAGGGCAAGGAAACAGATTTCCATAAACCTGTTGAAAATAATACCAATCTTAATAGTGGGGAAAAAAAGAAAGCAGCACCTCTAAGCACCAGTAGTATATGAATTTGCCCACAGTGCTTACACTCCTACATACTTACAGTAAATCTTTTTTTCTTCTCCCTGTGTTCATCAGAGCTGGGAATGCTCACGCTTGGGCAGCTTTCCTTGAGATCCATTGTATGTTTCTTTTGACAAATTTGTTACAGGACCCTGCTTCGGTTCTTGCAATCAGAAGGTATCTTCAGCGGTACTGATCCAAGATACACAGCTCTTCTTGAGAAAATGCAAATTCCATTGTGCAATCTAAAAGTGAACATAAGAGGAAAATTAAGTGCAGGAGTGCTTAACTCACACTGCTAAAAACCTGTGCGACAAGAACTTTTCCTGGCAGGAAATGCACTTTAATATGCACATATAAAGCCACGATCATTACTATTTTGTAAACTTTCATGCTTGTGGTCCTTTGTTGTTTCACTGAAATCACTCACGTTCTTCAAGGACACAAGTGCATCCAAAAAAAATCACTGAGTTTTGTAGACATACTGGAAACAGATTTGGGCCCACTACAGACAATACTTTGCAGGACCAAAAAGAGGGCATGGAGAAGTAATTGAAGATAACAACCTGGTTTCAGACGTTGTAAAAATGCCACCACCTTGTCCATTCAGAACAGTTTATTTCAAAACCAAAAGGTTTTCAGCTGTGTGAGTGTGTACCAGAGGGCACTTCAGATTTGTCAGGACATGCTGAGGGCATTTAAATATCATATCGGAGACTAAAGACGACATGAGAAAAACTAATTTTTCGTGTGAATTTTAGAGACAAACACAGGTAGCATCATGTGTCTGTCTGAATATTTACCTTCTCAGCCCTTCTTTCCCCATACTTGACATACTTTGTGTTTAGCAGAACACAGGGTGTAAGGTCACCCATCCCCTTCAGCGGAACACTTAAGTTTACTTGCAGAATGAGAGAAGGGCACAATACAAGAGATTGAGAATAAAGCCATCAAAAAGGCAGAGAGCTTAGTACTAACTGGATGTCTCTTCACTCACGGAGGGATACTAGTCTCCACACCTGCCTTGAACACAAGCAAATTGTTTACTGGACCCCACTGCAAACAGGAACTTCAGCAGTGCCTAAGAGCAGCCAAAATTAATGTTACATAGATACAACCCCCTGTTCAGGCCTACACAGCACAGCCATATGAAGTTCTTTATTGAATGCAGAACAGTTTCTAGAACAACACGTATCTGATAACTTACAAACATGAGAAAAGTGTTTTAGAAAGAGGGGACCCCCCAGTTCTCTTCAAAATACCCAGAGGAAAAAGGAGTGCCCAGTTCAACATTAACTCCCTATTTTCTTAAAACAGGGAAGTATAAAAATGAACTCTATATTTCATATCATAAATTTCCAAAAGGCACAAACTAATCCACTGCAATTCTGCTATTAGAGAGACACCCATATTTATGTTGGCACAAAGGCCAAAGCCCCTGGAATCCAGTGAAAAGATTTGTTCTTGATACCCAACTAGTCTCAGTCAGTCAACTGACTATTTTTCTTGCTCTCAAAAGCCAGGTCATGAAACTTCATATTGTTATTCCTCCTGCAGCCATTTAAAATTGAGTAATTTTCAAAGATCTATATGGTGACTTTAAACAAAAGAAGGAATGTTTAAAGCCACTGTAATCACAACTAGGTGACAGATCATCCATACTGCAACACATCCAGAAAATTACTTTTAGTTACATCTGCATTTACCTTAATTTGATTGTTCCCTACCTCACCAATAAGGCAGAGGAGGGTTAAGCTTCTCCCCCACCTTTATCTGACTACAACACAGCTCATCCAAGCTAGTTACACAGACCTTGAGTTTCAAATTGATTTCTCTTTTCCTCTGGCAAGCCACTGTTAAAAGCTTTATTACAAGGCACAGTTCCCATTCTCCACAATTTTATACCGGCATGAGATTAAAACTGTTCTTCACCCATTGCAACACACTAAAATTGAGATCTAAAGGTTAACTGAGCTCTTCTCCAATCACTAATGCTGTCAATAGGCACTACTTCCAGTAAGTGTTTCACTAAGTTTACACTTTACTAAGCACTTGTGTCAATCTTTAGCCACTTCAGGTCCAGCATCAGGAAATGAGCACAAGTCCCTGTGTTTTATCTCTCTTCCTGCTCATCACAGAAAAACAAGCAAAGCTTTAAAATGGATTAGGTGTTCCCTGATTAACATCATTCACTGTCTTTCTCCTCTTGCAAACTGATGTTCCTTACAAAGACTCCTGATGCATCTGCACTCATTCTCACCATACAGGCTGTATTTCTCCTGTCCCTTCCAATTTTATTCTTAGTGTCAGAATTTTAAATGCCAGTACAGGAGCAGTACGGATTAAAAGCAGCAGTCTTGGAAGACTGAGCTTTATTTCAGATCTAAAGTTGAAACATCTCTGAAAAACAAAAGGAGGAAGTGTCAACCAGATTAATTCAGGAAGAGTTTATTCATCTTACTGGGGAGAAGAGGAATAAATCATCCGAGAAGCTGAAACTGTAATGTTCGCATTTCTTTCTTTAAGCTGCCTGCAAGATCACTGCCTGTGATTATTTTCTTTCCCTGAGGCATCTCCTCTGAGCTGTGCCTGGGTCACCAACACTAAGCTGAACTGACAAACTTGGAAGAAATGCGTTTTCAGTTTGTCACTAAGCTCCAGTGGATCAGAGCTTTCTTTCAATTTCTATTTGCCTCGGGCACATCAGCTCTTGGGAGCTTCTTATATCTGAACTGTAAGTCTGGCTGCAGATATAAGGATAGATTTGCCTTAATCTTTACCATGCTGTAGTTAGGAACAGAGCTGTAGTTTTAGTAGCAGGTAAACCCACTAATGCTGTAGTAACTGCGTGAAGTTATAATGGAGAGAAAACAGTAGATACATATTTTTATCCACAGCATCAAAAGTGGGAACTGCAGCATCCCAGAGGATGTCAGATACGAGTGAATTTAACAGTCAGCTGAGAAGTCTCTACCTCTGGTTATAGCTTTTCCTGTAACTAAGAACAAGGAGCCCCTGGCCTCAACTTTGATAACAAGCAGAAAGGAAAAGGAACTTTAGAAAACCACATAGCAAAATAAATCCCCTCAAATCATACTTGGGCACTAGTGAAAGAGCACGTAGATAATGCAAGACAGGTTAGTGCTGAGACCACTGTTGTCCACAAAAGGCTGAAACTTGTAGGCTACTACAGTATCTAGGCCTGTAACAGGGGAAGGCGAAAGGCTGGAAGAGAGCAGAAGCCACAGGTCCTCTCAGCACAGATCCAAGCAACAGCCGCACTGCCCACTCTGTCCATGGAGGCTGTCAAAATGCAAGCAGTATTTTCACCATTTCCTGCAGGAAGCCACAACAACATCAAATTTCAGGCTGACCCTTGCCTCTGGTGAAGCAAGAGCATGGCAACAATAGAACCCTGACACCATGAGAACATACACAAATCTACTACACCCACAAATGAATGCCTTACAATAAAATTTTTGTATTAGCCTCGTAATAGCTGCATGCAACAGGCAAGTATTACATAGCTTAGCGATACATGGCAACCCCTTTTTACTCTTTTCTACATAAGCTTGGCTCAAACTGTATTAGAAAAGGTTTCTGAAGTTAAATCAGATTATTTTATTCTGCACTCGAACATTTTCTTTTCTTTTTTCATGAAAGATATATGATGAAAGACATGAAGATGATACCATGGCATAACCAAAGACCCTTGTTCCAGGTGTTTATGCTTCAGTCTCTGCGCAGAGTATTCAAAACTAGATTAGGAAGCTGCATACTCACGTGCTGCCTCTCTGGCTGTAGACAAAATGCCTTAAATGCTTCTAAGGCCAATGCAAATCAGCTATCATAATCTGACTCTGAGTAACACAAGGAAGCAGGGACAAGAATAGTAAAAAAAGCCAAAAGACTGCACCCCTGCAAGAACGCTTGGAGGAATCACCAGGATCCATAACCATCCATTGGACCAGAACAGGCATTTCCCAAACACTAATCATTTGCCTAGAAAAACTTACTCTGGGCCTGAGTCACCAGTAAAACCAACTGCTGGAAGCACCACCTGTAATTCCAATTACAGAAGGAACCTGCATATAAAGAAACATACAGCAAGGTACAGGAGACAGTTCTATTATTCACTATAAACACTACCCTATTTCCTCTAACTTTAGAGAAAGTATCCACCTTGTCATATTTTTCATCACTTCCTCAGTCTTCTCCACAAATATCCTGATAATAGCACAGCATATCACTGGACCTTACACAATCTTGGAGAAAACCCAGGAAGTCAACTTTTTCTCAACTTGGATATGAAGAAATAGTGTCCCACTCTTGTTACCAGACAGGCAGCTGACACAAAGGAAATGGGAGACAAGATATTCAGAATGCAATGCAACAGAAACACAGGATGAGGAGATCAAAAGACTGTACGCAAAGTCAGACATTTTAGAAAAAGTCAAAAGCAAAACACAGGTTGCTAATCCATAAAAAGAGAGGGACTGCCAGAAGCAGTTGAATAACCAAAATACTCTGGTCAATCCTTGGCTTATCTCCACATTCCCTTCTACCTACCATTTCAGAGAATTGAGAATTCAGCCATTGGTGTAAAGGAAAAAGCCTGTTCCCTGTTTGCACATCCACCCACTACCTAGCAGCTTTAAAAATCCGTAGTAGCACTACTATGGAAAGCAAACCACCACTGCAGCAACACGGGCAAAGTCCAATTCAACTGAATCTTTCTACTTAGAGAAACAGACAGCAGGTACAATGAAAACACAACCAAAGGAAAGAAATAAGTAACTACTCTCTTTTTGTCTCCATAAATTTACTTTGGAGAAGTCAGGCAAGCATTACCTTCCCACGATTCTACTGTGCCCAAGAACATCCCTCCTGCCCCACCTCCCAAAACAAGCTCCAGTAAATTACTCTAACTGGTATATAATTCAGTCCAAAGATTCATGCTTTGGACTAGACCTATTTGCATTCATGTTTATTACATGACAGAACACAAGTTCTCTGCTGTGGTAACAAAACCCTGAATAATAAAATAGCTCTTAAGAGCAAATGCTGCTAGTAAGAGGCCTTTCAGTCCTCAACATAGGTCCATAATAATTTCACCTTTAGCCTGTGTCCATAGTATCCAGAAGGGTCACTGTGTGCCTCAGACAGTGTGACTTACACAAACAACAGGGCACATAAAAAAGTCCAATCTGCATTACACTTGCCACCTGCACATTTCTAGGTGTGCTTCCTCAGCGTGCCTACACACCAGGTCCAATCAAAGCTTAAATGTAGATGCCTAAGGATAGCACAGCTCAAGGGTTGTAGCACCAGCACTGTGAGCTGCTTTCAAGAGGTCTTACAGACAGCTGGCAGCAGCCACCTGCAACACAGTCAGTTCTACATAAGAGGGCGGTCAGACTTCAGTAAACACAAAGCAACTAATCCCAACCTCATTTTACCCCTTTTGATGAAAATTAAATGAGAGTACACCACATTTCAATTCCAGATATTCTGGACATGTTTTTACATGACCTTCAACAGAAGTCACCAACTGCTCTCCCTCTGTTTCACTACATAAACACAGGAGAATTCCAGTCTATTTAAGACTGACGTTATTGCTAACTCACTGAGGATGGAGAGTTACTGGATTTTATGTTCTATGCTTGACAAAAAAAGTAAATCCACAGAACAGAATATAGTTTGATAATAACACAGTGAAATACAAAAATCCAAGCTAGAGTTCACAATTCAGAAAACACACTTTTGAAGTCCGTGCTTTACAGAATCCACGGCTGCCTAGAACCATAAAGCTGTTGGATGATGAAAAGGCAACAACTTAAATATTGGAATATGAAAGGCAAGTAAGAGAAAGCCTTTAGCAATACACAAACTGCATCACCAGTTCATTCACTGTGTTACATCGGTGGAACTCCTGCTCATATTTTATGTCCATTCTTCAAGGACAGTTTATAAATTCCTGCAGGTAAGAGCATACATTGACCTCTCACATATTTCTATGCTGCACAGAGAATGACAAGGTTTGATTCCGTAAGGATTCACAGATCATTTGTTTATGCACAGATAACAGAATCTGGCACAACAGCGTCAGATGTGAAGAGGCTATAATTTACATCACAGGTGAGACTTGGAGGCTAGAAAGCAATTTAAACACATTATGTTGTTATTATTATTATGTTACATTATCATGTAACCACTAGTGCCTACTTTTTCAGTTTTAAGACTGTCAAGGTTTTTAAAACAACCAGTATTTTTCACTGACATGGGCAAGTCAATCATGCTGCATTTCTGACCTAAACGGGGATCTCAAAGCATCATTTAAGAAATAGGTCAGTTTTCTAACTTTAAGTTATTAGAAATACCACGCATGGAGACTACTTTAACAACAGTGAACTTTCCAAAATGCTTTCCAAAAGCTAGTAACAATTTTTCCTGCCTTCTGAAGTATCTCAAAGCCTTCAGGAGAACACTCCTCCATACACAGCTTCTGTTTTTACCATTAGTTCATATTACAGTCATTGCAGAGATTGATGTGCAGGTGAAGACAGAAAAAAAATAAAATTCAGAAGTATATTTAGACACTGAGACTGAAACAACACTGACATTAAAAGACTCCAAAATAAAGTAACAGCAAACTTTAAAAATACAGATTCATTCTCTGTGTGTCTATAAAAACATTTAAAATGTCTGAAAGGAGTTATAAAAAAAGGCTTAGCTATGAGAATACTGCAGCAAGCGACATTCACAGAAACCTTCAGTTCCAAATAACAGGAAGAACCGTAAGGGCGTTCAGGTGACATTGCTGTGTTGTAATGAAACACAGTACCAGCATGACAAGGTCTCCGAAGTTGATAGGGGAGTAAGAAAGGCACATTCCATCCTGCAAAACTACTGCCTGTCCAGAAACGGCACAGCTACACCTTTAGGAGCTGCAAGAGGAGGAAAACTCACAGAAACACCGGGGGGAGGGGGGAAAAAAAAAAAAAAGACAAGCTGTCAAAAGAT
>VWZF01006634.1:1131628-1148370 GCA_013396755.1 Sclerurus mexicanus
CCCGACCAGCGCCCCGCGGGCGGCGCCCGGCGCGGGGTCAGCCCGGGACTCGCGGCCGGCACTCGCAGCCCGCCCCGGGCCCCGCGGCTGCAGCTCCCCAGGGCCCCGCGGCTGCCGGGCGTGTGGGATCCGGGGGCGGATTAGCGCAATCCTCCCGCTGAGGCGGCGGATAATGCGGAGCGGTGCGGTTCTCCCCGCAGCCAGCACCCAGCACCCAGCACCCAGCACCCAGCACCCAGCACCCAGCACCCAGCACCCAGCACCCAGCACCCAGCACCCAGCACCCAGCACCCAGCGGGCGCGCCGGCCGCGCCTCGGGAGCGCGTTCCGAGGGATGCTGTGAGGCCGCGGGCAGGGACTGTGCCTCATCGGGACATACACGGAGCCTGCACGGGACCGGGTAGCTCCGTCCTCTCAGAGCTGGCACTGCCGGGCACAGAAAGCGAGGGTGGATTTTCGATGCCAATATTTCATCCATCCGGGCAGCAAACGTAGATTAATAGGGCTGAATGGAGGAAAGAGGCATCAGAGACATCAGCTAGGGTGCAGAACCATCTTCCTCCCCCTGTCTTCTAGGCATTATTTTGCCTTTTTTCTTCACTAATCGCTTTCAGTGTTCATTTCTCACAGCAGGATGTGGTAAAAATAGTTATCAGTCTGTCTGAAGCAACATTGGCTGTCTCTTTTTTTGGCTGCTTCTTCGGTGCTTCCTGACACACTTTCTTCTCCACATGACACCACAGGATGCAGCACAACAACCACCTCCCTCCCCCTTTAATTTGTACAATACTGTCTGAAAACACTATTGTCTATCAGATTCATGGTTCTGGGTATGGTCAACTGAGGTTCCCACGTGGCATACCTTAGGATGTGATACCAGCCTGCAGGCTTCACAAAACAAGGAGAATTTCAGGAAGGCCTCAGAGATGGAATGTGAGATGCAGGAGGTTGTTCCAAGCGCAGTCAGGGCACAGGTGAAATTTTCTGAGAGGCAGTAAGAGGAAGGGAAGAGACTACTGAGTAAGGCAACAGCTCTTGCATCCTGAGATGATGGAAATAAAACAGAGACTGTAGTATGGGCAAAAGTTAATTCCAGACAAAGATCTTAATCTGATGGTCTGGTATAGTTAACCTCCTGTCATAGTGTATCTTTAAAGAATGATCAGTACATTACAGTGTCCATTCAATAGAGTTTGGATAGTTCCTTCATTCTCAGCTTTTAATTAAGCAAGGGAGTGTGATGAAAAACTACAGCTAAAAGCCACACCTTTGAGGAAAGATAGGAATAAGCAGCGCTTGAGAAGGTGGTATGTTTTCATGCAAGCATCCTCCTTCACTCTCTTCTTTTAAGGATTTTGCTGACATATTTTTAATGGGAATGCTGTTTTAACCCATCATTATGCCCAGTCATTTGACTGCACCTAAAATTCACTTCTTTTGTCTTTTCTTTAGCCCACCACCACTCACTGAAACTGTACACTTGAACTGCTACAATAACTGATTTTGTGCCAGACATTTCTCTTTCTGACAGCTTCTTTAAAACTGTGCTAATTGTCCAAAATATGAACTCAGAAAATTGCCAGATTATCTAGATAATTTGAAATAAAAAGTTGAAGTCCATTTAAACATCATGAGAACTAGAAGAGATCTTCCTAGAAGTTATACTAAGGCACATGGAGAACACAGAGGTGATTTGAGACAGCCAGCATGGTTTTACCAAGGGCAAGTCTTACCTGACCAACTTAGTGGCCTTCTACGATGGGGTGAATACATCAGTGGAGAAGGGAAGGGCTACAGATGTCATTTATCTTGAATTTGTAGAGCCTTTGCCATGGTCTTCCATAACATCCTTCTCTCTAAATTGGAGAGATGAATTTCATGGGTGAATTGTCCAGTGGATGAGAAATTGGTTGGATGACTGCATCCAGAGAGACGGTCAATGGCTCAACGTCCAAATGGAGATCAGTGACAAGCAGTGCCCCTCAGAGGTCCATTTTGGGACCAGCACTGTTTAATGTCTTCATCAATGACAATAGACAAAGGGATTGAGGGCACCTTCAGCAAGTTTGCAGATGACATCAAGCTGAGTGGTGCAGTTGACAGGCCTGAGGGATGGGATGCCATCCAGCAGGATCTGGACAAACTCGAGAAATAGGCCCATGGGAACCTCAGTGAGGTTCAACAAGACCAAGTGCAAGGAACTATACCTGGGTTGGGGCAATCTCCAGTATCAATACAAGTTGGGGGATGAATGGATGGAGAGCAGACCTGTGGAGAAGGAACGGGGGTACTGGTGGATGAAAAGCAGGACGTGACCCAGCAGTACATGCTCACAGTCCAGAAAGCCAACCATACCCTGGGCTGCACCAAAAGCAGCATGGCCAGCAGGTCAAGGGAGGTGATTCTGACCCTCTACTCTGCTCTGGTGAGATCCCACCTGGAGTACTGTGTCCAGCTATGGGGTCCTGAATATAAGAAAGATGTGAAGCAAGCCTAGAGGAGGACCATGAGGATGAACAGAGGGCTGGAGCACCTCTCTTATGAAGACAGGTTGAGAGAGTTGGGGTTGTTCAGCCTGGAGAAGAGAAGGCTATGGGAAGACCTTATAGCAGCCTTCCAGTACCTAGAGAGGCTACAGGGGAACTGGAGAGGGACATGTAGCAACAGTACACAGGGTAATGTCTCTAAACTGAAAGGGAGTAGATTTAGACTAGATATAAGGAAGAGAATTTTTATGATGAGAGTGGTGAAACACTGGAACAGGCTACCCACGAGTAGTAGATTCTCCATGCCTGAAACATTCAGGGTCAAGTTGGATGGGTCTCTGATTGAGTTGAAGATGTCCTTGCTCAATGCAGGGGGGTTGGACTTAGATGACCTCTGTTCCAACACAAACTACTCCATGATTCTGTTATTCTATGACCATTGTAACCTTTTGTTCCTTTTAAGTCTGCATATATTTAAGCTTATGTACGTGTGGGTGTCTTTGATCTATCTTGCATGTGCAATAATTTAGAATATGTCACACAGAGAACTATTTTCAGTTCAACTTCCAAAAGGCAAATCTCCAGACAAAAAGATTATGCAGTTTGACCCATTCAAGAGATCCACCCCTGTTATGCAGCATTAATGCTAAAAAGTGTTGAGAAATTCTTGCTATATTATTACTTGGGAGAAAGTGTTTGATTAATATGACTAAACATTTCCTGTAAGGCCTAGATTTTCAGGAATTAATCTTTCATCTTTCCACTTATTTCTGCATTGGATTAAATTAGTAGAGCAAGACTGAATAATAGATGTAACCATTCTCTCCTTTTCTTTCTCTTCCAAAGAGGCTGAATGACAAAAATTCTTGGAAGGTCTTTTTCCCTTATCAGGACAAACTAAAAACAGAACAAAAAATGGTTTTTCCCCTCCCTTAAAAAGGAAAGATCTGTTCAAGTCCAAAGTAGCCTATAACCTGATGCATCACCACAACATACTTCTACTTCTTAAGCACTGGATAAAGTGTTTACTTGTCACAAGGATTTCTACTACCAAAGGTCTAACCAGGTATTATTGCATTGTTCATTCCTCATCAGAAATTAAAAATTGTAAAGAGCATCCATTTAAAGTGAAATCAACTTCAGTTAGCTAACAATAATACGTAACTCTTTCTAGAGTTTTCCTGCCACTTAAAAGAACAAAGAGCTGGTAGGAAGAAACACAAAAGGTCAGCTATAAATAGCAGCTTTTTATCAGCTGAGGAGTCTGAACCACTGGAAGTCTCTTCTAGTCCTTTTTTTGTGTGTATATGTGTAAAAACACTATAAATCTTTCTTTTATATAATCTTTTTTTTTTTCCTGCTCCACATACACTTTGGTACAAACTAGGCAGCTCGAGAAAGATATGATCCTCTTGCAAGTGCTGACAGCCTGGGGAAAAGCTTCCAGTTTAGACTATAATGTGCAGACGCAGCCCTGGCCTCTCCATGACATTGCCATGGTGGTGGAGCCCCTCGGTGATGCTCTCTTCAAGTTCATTTCCCTGCACCAGAGACTTCTGTTGCTACTCAGGCTATTGCCCTTCTGTACTGCTGGAGCAGAAGACCTAAATATCAAAGAGAATTTTAAATGTTCCCTTCCCCCCTGCCGCTTCAATACAAGCAAACTTCACCTATGGTAAAAGCCTCTTAAAAAGAAAGGAACAAAGGAAAAGAATCATTTGCTACTATAATCAGCCTTTTCTTCTATCATAATTTCCCTGTAAGAATGGCATGTTTTCCTCTTGCTCTGGTATTCTGCTGGGAGGACATAAGTACACACTCAAGGTCCCTAATGCTACGTCATCCATACTAGGCAGCACTAAACTTAGAAAATCTTTAAAAGGTCGGTCTCAGGCCTGCTGCTGAGCAAACAAAGCTAATAGATGTGCTCATTTGTTCCCTCATGTTTGCTCCATTTTTTGTCTTCTGTTCTTAGGCATATCTTTGCAGACAGGTTGATTTGTTTAACTACACACAGGCCAATGTCTGAACAGCACACCTAGAAGCACCAGCAACATAGAAAGAGAAAATAGGGGAAAAAACCAGATGATGATGGCATACTGCTTTTAAAGCATAACAAAACTCCTGTCAATATCAGCAGGCTAGTGCACAGACTGAGGTCAGAAGAAACCCTTTGTGCAGTAACTCAGTACTTGAAGGAACAGTGCATTCTCCACTTTGAGAGACCAAAGGACAGAAACATCTTTTGCAAGGCCACTACGACTTCTGCCTTTTTGATATACCTTTCACTCCTTTTGTTGCTTTGCCTATTGGCATGTCTCCGCCTTTCTTCCTTTTTCACTTCTTTACCTGTAGCAAATCTGCCTTCATGCATCCTACTTTTGCCTCCTCCCACATAAAGAAGCCACGTAATAGTGTGGGCTGAACTTCAGAGGGGAAAATTACAAAGACAAATGGTCGTTAGTTGATGTAGACTTGTAGCAAGCTTTCTAGGACTATAGGCTATGAGCCAGAGTAGGGATAAAAGAAATAGAGACAGACTGAGGACAAGTAGAACAAATGAATTTAAGGAAGTTTTAAAGCAGAAAGTTATATAAGAATGATCTTTCACCTAGGATTGTCTGTTCAGCAGACCTGACAGTACACGCTCAGGCTAGTTAGGTGCCCCACAACCACATGCTAACAAGGAAATAGATGAATGATTACGTAGCATGAGAAAGGCTTGTTGTGACATGGCATTCATCTGCCACTGAATCTGTGTTCATGAGGAGGTTTCTATCTTTAGGCATACAAATTCCTATTTTTTAAGAGCAAGTTCCTGAAGGAATGATAAAGTTCCTCTTCAGGGGGGCTAGCAGCCTGGAGAAGAGACTGAGGGGAGCTCTCATCATAGTCTACAACTTCCTCATGAGAGGAAGAGAAGGGGCAGATACTGTGGTGACCAGTGATAGAATACAAGGGAATGGCCTGAAGTTCTGTCAGGGAAGGTTTAGGTTGCATATTAGAAAAAGGTTCTTCACCCCGAGGGTGGTTGGGCACTGGAACAGGCTCCCCAGGGAAGTGGTCACAGCACCAAGCCTGACAGAGTTCAAGAAGCATCTGGAAGATATTCTCAGGCACATGGTGTGACTCTCAGGGATGTTCCAGTGCAGGGCTAAGTGTTGGACTCAATCATCCTTGTGGGTCCCTTCCAACTCAGCATATTCTGTGATTCTGTGAAATTTCTAATTAGCATAGAGATTTACAAGGTATAGGTATTGAATTTACTTGCTTTCAGTAAGATAGTATAACACATTTTATTGAACCTTTGGAACATGGATTACAGCAACTAAGATGAAAGTTCAACACAAATGTTAAATAAAAAGAAACTTAAATGCGTTATTGGACTCCTGGAACTTAGTTTCCAAATCACATCTAACTCTCATTGTGCCTCCAAGGAAAAATCATCTCCAAAGCATTGCCATTAACTTTTCACATCAACACCCAAATCACAGGAGGTACAGAGGTGTGGAGGTCACCCTTCTTATAGCCACCGTTTCAAGCTGGTTATATTTCCTACACTGTTGGATGCTTTGAGTTTTCTACTTTAGTTTGTACTTGTCAGTGTCATGATTAAATCTGGATCAGATTTTTGCAGAATTGGAGTTCACCATGGATAGATATTCAGGTAAGGTGCCCCAGTCCAGAATGTAAACAGAGACAGGTTTCCAAGTCTTAGTTGTTAGTAAATAATGGTCATTTGCTGATTGACATTGAGACAAGTTGAATACAAGTGAATTGAATAGGATGAAGACATTGCCATGTTTGTGGGTGATGTTTCAGGACATGTGAGCACTGTTGCTTAGCCCCTAATGAGGAGCAGCTTTCAAGTGAGTAAGTACAGTTCTTTTCCTGAAATGGTGAGAGGTAAGCAATTAATCATGGGATCCTCTGTCTAGGTAGCTAGTAATCACACTTGATTTTCTTTCCCTTCTTCCAAAGAGGAAATTTGTTATTCCTTAATCATATCCTCTTACTCAACTGCTGTGGCATATTGTTCTATTCAACATTTTAAGTGTGTTCTCTGTAAAGTTCAAAGTTAATTAGACCAAAAAGTTCACTGCCCTTCAGCTTTTGTTAGTGGATATGCTGTAAGGTTCATCCATTCACACCACAAGCCTGTTAAATTTCTGTGTACAAAGCAGACCCCATTTTTTGCATTCAGGATCCCTGCTGCTATGAGCTATTTGTCATATGAAACAGCAGTCACGTTGGCTGCAGCATGTAACAGTCAACCTCTGCAGGCACAATCAACTAAAATAATGGAAGACAGCATATTCTTTAAATCGGTAGTAAACGTCTTTAAAAATTATTTTTAAATTTGAAATTATTTTTAATTTTTTAAAACTATTTATTCGGAATATATTAAATAACAATTCTCGAACATCCAACCAAGAATTAGAAGCTATTTCTCCACAAAAATATCCAAGGAAAAAGGGCAGTATGGCCTGTGTTATAAGGGTGCTCCATAGTTGTATCAAGATGCCTCCAAATGGAAATCCAAAGAATAGAGCAAAGAAAACATGAGAGGACATATAGTCATCTTACTCAATGCAAGATGTAATAATTAAGCAGATGGTAACTTAGAGACCCTAAATGAAACCCTAAGTTTACTTTTGCTCCTTTATATTGTTTTTTAAAATGGAATTGCTATTAAACCTTAGTGGTATAGGAAAAAATGCATCATGTGATATAACAGTGAAATTTCCAAGAAGCTGAAATTGAATTAACTTAGCAAAGTTTCAGTGTAAGAAAATATCCCACTTAGAAACAGATTTATTTCATGAAGTGGCATTTTTTGTTTCTTCTCCCTTTTCATTTTCATCTTGGCTGTGGTTGCCATTTTGGGGAACAAGAAAGTCCCTGCCTCAGATGTTTCCCATGAGTTATCGGGAAGTAGCAACAATGAGGCAACAGCTTTCACAGAAAAAAAATCTCAAAGCCTACCACAAATCCATGGAGGTGTTCTTCTTGGTCTCAATATAGGAGTGTCCTAGTTATAGCAGCCGGGACCAGTTTATCACTATGTGGGTGTAACCAAAACGGTATTCTACACCCTTTGTGTAATTTCTGTAATTTCTGTAACTGTTAATAATGGATCCTCTGTAGCTGCTGCCTAGGGCATGCCTGACCCCTCAGGCAACAAGCTGGGTCTTAAAGAACCCTGGGAGACAGAGGAGTGTTTCTGTCTTCACACCAATGACTCAACCATGATAACTCCCCTCTGGGGAGGCATTAGCACCTTCACAGCCAGGCTGAGGGGTCATCTCTGCTAATGGGCTATTAGGGACTGGCACAATAGGCAGTTGCAATGACATAGACCATCAAAGATTCCAAAAATATCTCATGACTCACAGAGTTAAATCACCTGTTGTGAAACTCCCCGCTCTGGGGGAGGTATTGGCCATTCCTACCTGAACCTGAGCATATATAATCTTTGGGTTTTGGGACTTCTGATACCACTCATCGGATGCAGAAGAGGACCAAAACCTCAACAGAACTGTGACTGCCACTCTCAGCCAGACTGAGGCCATCATCCTCACCAACAGGTTTTCCTTTCCTTTTACTTTGTACTGAAGGGGACCACTTGGCACTCAGCACGGGGCAAAAGAACACCATTCTGTTCGTGCCCCAGTGTTCTGGGTTATACAGATGCAACCAGATTAGGGAAATGCCCGAAGTTTCTTCTGTTGGAAAGACATGAATGTGAAAGACATGAATGCAAAAGACATGAATGCGAAAGACATAAAGCTAGCTACTCTTTTTTTTTTTTTAACAAACACACAGAAATAAGCATAGTGAAATAAAATGGCTATGCAATGAAAGGAGGATAGCTTTTCACTGGGCAAGTGAAGAAGAGATTATCTGTTACGAAACTCTGGGATCTTCAGTGTGCTATAACTCTTTCCTAAAAGCATCCGTTCTGCAATCTAATCTTGCAGAGCTCCAGCAGGAAGGACATAGTTAGTGTCCCAGATGTGCTGATTTACTGCTACATGGATCTGCGGTCCTAGATGTGCTGCCTAACTGGTATGTGGACCTGCTGTCAATAAAGCATGTTTCAAACAGCAGTAGCTATCTGCATCTGAGGTAACTTCTTTGCCGGTGGCAGTTGCTGAAGTTTATGAGAAATCCTTTTGCACACATGATAGGAGATGGCTGCTCACAAAAAGTCTGTTTGGGAAGTGTCCAGAGTCCTAGGGAGTAACCAAGGCACAATATTTAAAGTAGGGATTAGATAAGCCTATATCAATGTTAAATCAGTGGTAAAAATGCCTTGTTCTTCACTTCAGAATAATTTCAGATCTTATCTGTTTCTAAAGATTTATTTGGGAAAACTATCCACTGTCTTTCCTATACCTAGACTTGAAAAACAAAGTTTTGGGCACATTTACATATCCTCTCGTTTCTTCTTCTGCATCTTACTCAGATAACTGTAGTAAGAATACCTGCCTGAGGTCTTCTTCGAGGGGTCTGGTATCGTGTAACAAGGAAGAGGGATTGTTGGGATTTACTTTTTGTGGAGCTGGGGTTTCCCACCCTGCCAGAGGCTGCTTAGTTGTCTCCCCATACCAGAGGTTCCACATGCAGCTTTTCCCCCTTACACTACTGCATTGATTAATTGTACATCTTTAGTCCCTCGATAATTCATTTTTCCATGGAAGGAAACATGTCAGAAAGCCAATGATGAAGTGCTTTGGAAGAGCTGAGTTGGGAATAACACTCTTGGGAGGGGTAACAGCTTCAGACAATTATACTTTGATTACTATAACACTAGCTGAAACTCTCAGTTGGCTAACCCATATGTAAGAAGGTAAGCTCTCAGTCTCTCTCAAACTCTTACTTTGATTTTTTTTCTAGCTTGCTGTGTAGTCAGCATGTTTTTGTTTGTCTTCATCAGGAACATTCCCTCAAATTTCACAGTTCACCTTGAGCGCTGGGCTGGCTGTTCCTGGTTTAAACAGGAGGTGAACAAAACCTAAGCAGCAGAGGAGTGGATTTATCAATCATAGACACAAATAGAAAGATAGGAAAGGTTTGTGAGTGGAGCAGACTATCATGAAGCAGGATTATTTCTAACATATTTTTCTCATATTCCCTAATTCTGTATCATCATTCTTTACTGAGATTTTGACTCTTACTTCAAGCCTGTGTGTGATACCTGCCTCAGTTATCTAGCTGTTGAATGAGAACATGAGGACCTGAGGACATCCATTCTTTCTCTCGGTGTCTTTTTTTTTTTTTTTTAACTAGACCATGACTTTTTTTTTTTTTCTTTTTTGGAATTATTTAGCTTGGACTTTTCCCTGCTGTTTCTCATGTTTCTTGAAATGAGGTACCAACACACACTGTGCTTGCTGCAAGTTGCCATATTGATCCTTTTGTCTACCTGTGACACTCATTCTCTGAATGCTTTAAAAGGCTCTGCTTTTCCATAACAATATGACATGGCTGACTCACAATCAGTTTGTGATTCACTGTTGCCCAGATCCTTTCTGAAGAATGCTTCCAATAATTTTACCCCTTTATTTTGTGATTATCAATGAGAATAAAATATTATATATACTGATTTCTAATCCTGTTTATTTCACTTGATTGTCAAGATAATTTTGAACTATAAATTTCTCCCTCAAAGTGCTTGCAACTCTTTCTAGCTTAGTGTTTCCCACAAGTTTAATAAGTATAATCTTGCTTGTAGTTAATGAACAGACTGAGGACAGATGCTTGCATAACCTCATTTTGATATGCTTTTACAGTTTGGTAGTGACCAGCTGCTCTGCATATGTCGTGGTTACGTAAGTTTGCTGTAATCATGGCTTTTCTATCTAGCACAGCAGTATCAGATCAGTGCATTTTCTGCCAGCTTGATTGTAAGGTGTAATGTGAGAGGATATCAAAACTCATGAACGCCAAGATTGCGCAGCTATCACTTCTCATGTTTGTGGCCTGCCCTCACCTAGAGGAAATAGGTGACCGTACTGGGCTGGCATTGTCAACCTTTCCTCACAGTAATAAAGTGCTTGCAGAATGTCCTCTTTATATTCCCTTAATTGCGTCTTGCTTTCTGCTTTGACATAATCGTATTTTGTTGTTGTTATTTTGAAATTTGGGGTCAATGTGATTTTTTGGCAAAGCTGATTTTTCTGCACTTTACTGTTCCTTCGATTGGGATGGTTTGGGCACAAGTAATCTCCAGTTTTTTCAGAATGAGTTTTTGATTTTTACTTTCTTCACAGGCAATATTATCTAGCAATGTGGAGACTTTCAAAGATGTTTTATTAAAGTTAATTGTTTTTCTTTCGCTCTTTTGTGACTTCATGAGGTTGTGCAACTTATTTGATACTTTTGTTTACTCAGCTGCATTTGCTCAGGTTCAAATCTAGACAGCCTTTCCTATAGGATGCCTTACGTATTCTATATAAACAGAGCCTCTCTCAAACCTTCTACCTCCTAACCAGCTTTCTCCCACTGTACCCATTTACCAGCAGATATCTCTTAATCTGAGTAGTGAACTTGATGGTAATGAAGGTCTTTAGTATGATTTTATTTGAAAACCTCCCCTTAAAATTATATCCCCAGAACCTTCCTTATCCAGTGCTTTATAGTAGAGTTGTACTATCTTTCCTCTGCTTTCTCTTCATCCCCATTTTGTTGTGGTTATTTGAGCAGATCACCTGATGAATTCTGGACCTCAGTACTGACACTTGTGTTCCCAATGTGTAAATCACGGTTTCCAGCACAAAACGTTCCTCGATATCGGTGTCTGTCTTGTGAACTACCCTACAACACTTATGCCAATGAAATCTCGGGACATAAGCAAAGTTCGTCCTGCTTATTTGCTCCGTGGGGTAAAATCATGTAGGACGTTCAGCAGCTGGGTCCTCTCTTTTTCTTTACTTCATTAGTCAGATTAAAAGGCTATAGTGTGGCAAAGCAGCTGTGCCCTACAGCACAGATGTGCCATCCGCGTCGGGCGGCAGTTCCCGGGGACAGTGGGAAGGTTCCCTTCGCTGGTTTCTGCTGACACCTACTGCCAGAGCTGAGTGCAGCACAGCAGCGCAGGGGGGCCTTGGCGGTGTCTGTCCCGCACGACTCAGGGTGTGGAGCCTTGCATTCGGGCTACCAGTATTGTATGTACAGAGGTAAGTACATAGTTTCCATAGTTTTATGGAAATAAGAGTACTATAGACCAGAAATAGAAAAGTGTCCAGGAGCAACTTGTTGGGGGTTTTGTTTGTTTGTGTGCTTGGGTGGGGGATTTGGGGTTTTTGTTTGGTTGGTTTTCCTGTAAAATTAGTGAAGAACATGAATTAATTAAAAGTCACTTTATGTATTTTCCATGATAGAAGCTAATGAGTTTATAACTCTCTAATACTTCTCGAAAGCAAAAAAGATTTTTTTTTAATAGATGGTACTTTTTCATTGTTACTATGAATGCTTTTTACATCAGATGCAAGAAAAAACTTCAAAGAAATTCCTGCCCAGCAGTAGGGATCTGTTTCTTTGTTTTTGCAATTAATTGCAAAAAAAGTTTTGTTTTTTCACTAATTTCAATACCTAGAAATCACATCCAGAACAATGAAATGTGGTAGAAGATCCCACCTACTGGAAGGTTGTTAGTGAACTGCAAGGAATTCATGAACACATAAGCTGTAGTTTAGACCTTTAAGGTGTAGAAAGAACCACAAACCTTCTGAGCTATTAGAAAGCTAGAAAGTATTGGAACATCTGGCTACTGGTGGTAAGGGTGTTTGTGTATTTTGGAAGGTGGGGCATTACACTCATCTTAGTAGCCAAAGGACAGGGCAGCAAACCAGTTTGAAGGGTTCGTCTAGTTTAAATTTGAACAGTAATGACATCTAGGTTAAAACCCTCAGGAGAAAAATCTAAAGATAGAGGGACTATGTTTTGTTTTTCTTCTTCAGCCTGTTGATCCACCATTTCAAATTTGTGTATCAGGTTCTCTCTTACGTCTTCAACTTTGAAAAATACAGGTTCTCAACCTGTGAAATACTTCCAGATTTTAAGCATAATAGCAAGCCAGGCATCATATCTATGTGTTCTCTGTAGGAAGTATTTCTTGTCTTTGTCACATGTTTGTATCCTTGACTTCTGTACTGGAGATGGCTGTTCATTCTTCCCTGCTAAACTGGATGTTTGCAGGGAGAACTCCACTTGGGACCAGACAATTAATCAGGATGCTTAAATACATGTGATTGTCATGTAGATTTAAGTAAACCTTTAACAGCTGATGAAATGAGTGACTTCATATGCTGTGAACATACAAATCAATGGGGCAGTGAGTTAATTGCTCAATGTATTTTATTTTGAGGCATTTATCTTTTAATGTAATGGGATTGTACCATTTCCTCAATTTGTATTTGACAGAGCACTATGGAAAGCAGATAAATATTCACAGTAATTGCCATTGAAGCTTCCATATAATCAGGTTGCACATCTAAGCTAATAACACATTCTCATTTTTTGTAATGGTCTATTGCCCTAAAGATTGATTTTCTATTGACAGTTCCTGGACACTGACAGTCTGGATTAATCCATTTTGTTTGCCAGTTGTGCGTACATCAATTTGCAAAGGGATATTCAGAGTAAAAAAATGTGTGGCCTTAACTTTGCAGAGGAGTTTGCATGTGAAATCAATTTCAAATGTTTCCAAGATAGGGCCTCAGAACCAGACTTTGAGCTAAGAAATAAAAGGAAACCATAGGCAAAAAAGTCAAATCAGTGTAGCTTGACTTGGATGCCAAGTTTGCCCATGCATGAGAGCCAGCTGCTGAGCTGCTCTTCCTGGACAAGGCTGTACCTGACAAAACATTGAGAACATTGACTTTGCAGCAGTAAAGCCTTTGAGCAGCTTATTTGGAATATGGCAATTAGTATTGGAACCTCTATATGCCCAGTATTTCTCTTTTCATGAAGATTTCCTAATGCTAACACACATACCACATTTTGAACAGCCCAAATTTGGTCTCAGGTGTAGGAATGAGATCAGTGTTAACAGGGAGCATCTATTAGTGGTGTGAAATGCTGAACCTGTTGCAATGGCAGCAGTTCAAGCTCTGACTCTGTGAAAGCACTGAAGGAAAGCAGTTTTTCATTTTGGACATCACTGGGAGGCAGTAGAAGAGGGATGTGGAAATTACTCAGCTGAATGTATCCAGGACAAGAGTTACCAGTCCAGGTGCCCAGGATAAGTCAGGTGCTGTTTTCTAACCACCATCAACTAACTATTAATTAACCCACAGGTGAAGCTGAAGTTGCTCAGTGGTCATTCCTGTCCTACCAGAGCACTGCTGGGCTGCATGCTGCCTCTGAGGACAAGGACATGAGGTGGCCTATGACCAACACCCCTTTGTCACACCACAGTTAGCGTGGTGGTTAGTGCAAAATGCCTGCTCAAGTGACACGCAAAAAACCACATGCATTCAGCAGCAGTTTGGAAGTGAGTGCCGAATTGATTTAACAGCGGCGATAAATACAAGAGCCCACACTACATGGGACTTGAAGCTGCTCTGTGTAGTGGAGCACATGCTGTTGTCGACTCCTTGTAGATAGCTGGTAGTACTAATAGTACTTATGATATTGTAAGTACTATCCAGTTGTGGTTCTACACATGCTTTTTAGACACTAGGGTGTCATATGTAAATAGAAATAGGTTGCATTTATTGTGTGGTGTGATGGTATTGCCATCTCCCCCTCTAGCTCACACTTGCGTTTTCCCTCTTCTCTTTCTCAAGTGTAAATGCAGAGAGCTTTCAGAGTTAGGTCAGGCTAAACTGCTAGTCCTGCAGGCTGGGCAGGGTCAACTCTGGCAGGGTTTCAGTGAATACCAGATTTTAGCTATTTTTTCTGTAGAGCATGTTGAGGTATAGCTGAAGGCTGAAAATAACTTTAACTTCTTGATAAAATAGAACATCCTCCAGTTCATTGTGATCTGGTCTTTGGCACGATGCACAAGCCTCTTGTTTCTGTTTAGCTGGAAACTTCTCATTGCTCTACCAAAGAAACAAGTCCCTCTGAGAAATAATTGCTTTGACCTGGGAATGACCCATTTCCTGAGGGTGAATGACAAAGAAGAGAGGGAATAGCACTGGGTGAAGATCAAACTGAAATTTTCACATCTTGCATCCTGAGCCTGAAATGAACGCCTGGTATTTTGACTGGCAGTGCTTGGTTCTCATCAACAAAGTGGCACGGGTTCAGATATATCCTGTTGCTGACAATTAATCACTCTTCTGACCCATTATAAATAGATTAAACTTTGTAATGAGTGTGATCTTCAAGTATGCAGTAGATGTGAAAGTAATCCTACTTTCTTGACTGTGATGTTGTTGTTTATCTATGAAAATAGTGTGGGTTTTGCTGCGGTCTCTGGTAGGGCTCATTGCTACACTTCTGCAGGGTACCTACTAACAAGGCAGAGACTGTATTTCCTGCATTTTCCTTTAAGGCTGCTTAAAGATTTAGTTACTTGCATGATCTGTATTCAGTGATATAACCTAGAACTTCCTTATCCTGTTTGCCAGATACAGTGTATAAAGCTTGTCAATAAAGCTGCATTTAATTTGCATAAATTATTAGCTTGCCAGAGAATTGTGATTTTTATCAAAGTTTCTGTAATGGAAGTTTATTGTTGCGGAAATTGCTTGGGCAATCAATCATGATGATAAGTCTGCCCATAGCTGGAAAACTTACAAATGTCATTCATCGAAAATGTCCATGTTAATTAGGGTCAAGTCACCATAAAAGATAGATTCTTGTATTGAATATAATTTATCAGTGAAATTAATGTAGGGAATAGGAAGGAGAAATACTTTTGACTTTACAGTCAGAGTGTTTTCATAAAAACATCTGGCTAGAGAAGTAAACAAAACGTCAAAAGTTCCATCAACTTTGACAGTAAAAGTGAATTATTTAACCAGGGTGCTCCCTATTATTTACTACAAAGTACGATTAAATAATGACAGAAGTGTTTATTTCCCATATGTGAAGAAATGGATTGTCCAGAGGCCAGTGATGTTACTGCAAAATTCTTTGGCGTTTCTTCAAAACACAGGCCGGGTCAGCACAGGATTGTCACCGGCCTGCCCTGAATGGTGCCCATTCTCAGTAGCTGCCACAGTTTCACAGAGGACAGAGGCTTCCCTATTTGCATTTTGACTGTGTCCCTGCTGCTTATGAAGGGAAGACTAAGGAATGAATGGGCACAGACTGCTGATTTATCCCCAAAAACAAGGCACATTGGCAGGATTATGGAACTGGTGATGCTGCTACCTTACTGCCATACCCATAAAAAAGAGTAAGTAGCACGCGAGAATGAAAATCTCTCTCATCATTTTCACCATGTCCTCTTCAAATCTGCCATGTATTTTGAAAGATCAGATAGAAGATCATGTTGTGGAATGCATACATTTACACACAGACACATTTTCTCTGCTTAACAGATCGCTGAAACCGGAATGGAATGAGCATGCACAGCTCAGCTGCTGTCACTGGAAGGTGGCAGTGCTCCCTCTGTCACAGGGCCAGGCCTGGAGCCATTTTTTTCCTTAAACCTGTGATAAAGCACAGAAACAGAATTTTTCTCCACGTATTAATCATCTGACTCTTTTTGATCTAAATGTCAGGTGCATAAATTATTTGCTTGGGTTAATGAAAATGAAACGTGCCCTTTTGTATTTGAAAACGCAACACATTCTCCATGATTTTTATTTTAATTTTAGACCATTTGGGTGGCTATAGGATAGGTAAGGCCTTGGCACACAAACGTAAATATTTGTTTGGTGGAACCAGGATGACAGAGGAGGGAGGAAAGGGTCATTTTTTTGGCCCTAGTATCTGTAGAACTGGGTCATTCTTGTACCTGGCAGTGCCCCACCTTGTCCTCCGAAAGTTCAGCTTCTGTTTTCCTCTATTAAAGGATAAATCCCCTTCTGGAATAGCTCTCAGAGAACTCAAACCCCCCCGTTTGCTGACAGTGACCCTCCTCGAGGATACACGGTGCCAGCCCGCTCTAATGAACTCGGAAGTTGTGAGCATTACCCCGTTTCACTTTTACTAAAGTATCCCTTCAGACGGTCACTGCAGATAAGGTAAGCACCAGCTGCGTCCCCCAATTATCGCCTTGCGGGGCGCCAGCTGGAGCCGGATGGCTCCTGTTAACAGCTCGCTCTCCCTGCGCCGTGTCCCGCCGCTATC
>VWZF01006634.1:1148484-1173479 GCA_013396755.1 Sclerurus mexicanus
GCCAGGGGATGCGCCTGTGAGCGCGGCGGGGGAGCGCGTGCGGGTGAAGCCCGGGCGGAGCGGAGCGGAGCGATGTCCCAGCCGCAGCAGCCGCCGCCGCCGCCGCCGCCGTCCCCTCAGCAGCAGCCGCAGCCGCCGCCTCCGGCCGCCTCCAAGAAGCGGGACCGGCGCATCTTCTCGGGCACCTGCCCCGACCCCAAATGCCAGGCGCGGCTGTTCTTCCCGGCGCACGGGCCGCAGGGCAGCGGCAGCATCGAGTGCACGGACTGCGGGCGGCGCCACGAGCAGCGGCAGCTGCTGGCCGTGGAGGAGGTGACGGACCCCGACCTGGTGCTGCACAACCTGCTGCGGAACGCGCTGCTGGGCGTCAGCGGCGCCGGCCCGCCCCGCAGGAACACCGAGCTCGTCAAAGTCATGGGCCTCTCCAACTACCACTGCAAGCTCCTGGCCCCCATCCTGGCCCGCTACGGGATGGACAAGCAGACCGGCAAAGCCAAGCTACTCACGGAGATGAACCAGGGAGACATCTTTGACTGCTCTCTCCTGGGCGACCGCGCCTTCCTCATCGAGCCGGAGCACGTCGAGACCATCGGTTATGGGAAGGACCGCTCCGGCAGCCTCATCTACCTGCACGACACCCTGGAAGACATCAAGAAGGCCAACAACAGTCAAGAGTGCCTCATCCCCGTCCACGTGGATGGAGATGGCCACTGCCTCGTCCACGCGGTCTCGCGGGCACTTGTTGGCAGGGAGCTGTTCTGGCATGCTCTGCGAGAGAACCTAAAGAAGCATTTTGAGGAGAATCTGAGTCACTACAAGGCGCTTTTCCATGACTTTATCGATGCGGCAGAGTGGGAGGACATTATCAATGAATGTGACCCTTTGTTTGTTCCTCCAGAAGGTGTGCCAATGGGCCTTAGGAATATTCACATCTTTGGTCTGGCCAACGTGCTTCACCGGCCTATCATCCTGTTAGACTCTCTGAGTGGAATGCGAAGTTCTGGAGATTATTCAGCAACGTTCCTCCCTGGTCTGATACCCCTGGAAAAATGCATGGGAAAAGATGGCATGCTGAACAAGCCGATCTGCATTGCATGGAGTAGCTCAGGGCGTAACCATTATATTCCTCTAGTTGGAATAAAAGGTGCTGCTTTACCTAAGCTGCCTAGGAAGCTACTTCCTAAAGCCTGGGGAGTTCCTCAAGACCTCATCAAGAAGTACATTATGTTAGAGGAGGACGGTGGTTGTATTATTGGAGGAGACAGAAGTTTGCAGGATAAGTACTTGATGAGGCTCGTTGCTGCGATGGAGGAGGTTTTCATGAGTAAACACGGTATCCACCCCAGTCTTGTAGCTGATGTGCATCAGTATTTCTACAGAAGGACTGGTGTAATAGGGGTCCAGCCCGAAGAGGTCACTGCAGCTGCCAAAAAAGCAGTGATGGACAACCGCCTTCACAGGTGCCTCATCTGTGGGGCCCTTTCAGAGCATCATGTTCCCCCAGAGTGGCTGGCTCCGGGAGGGAAGCTGTACAACCTGGCAAAAAGTACCCACGGCCAGCTAAGGCCTGACAAAAATTACAGTTTTCCCCTGAATAGTTTGGTATGTTCTTACAACCCTGCGAAGGATGTGCTGGTACCAGACTATGGCCTGAGCAATTTGACTGTTTGTAACTGGTGTCATGGTAATTTAATGCGCCGCGTCAGAGAAGATGGGTCTGTGTCATATATTGATGGAGACAGAACTAATACTAGGTCTACAGGTGGTAAATGCGGCTGTGGATTCAAGCACTACTGGGAAGGTAAAGAATATGATAATCTGCCTGAAGCTTTTCCTATTACTCTAGAGTGGGGTGGAAGAGTAGTGAGAGAGACAGTCTACTGGTTCCAGTATGAAAGTGACACATCTCTGAACAGCAACGTGTATGATGTTGCCATGAAACTTGTTACCAAGCACTTCCCTGGTGAATTTGGTAGTGAGATTCTTGTTCAGAAAGTTGTCAACACAATATTGCATCAAACTGCCAAAAAGAACCCTGATGACTATACCCCTGTAAATATTGATGGTGCTCATGCCCAAAGAGCTGATGATGTACAGCAAGGACAAGAGTTAGAGTCACAACTTCCAACCAAAATTATTTTGACTGGACAGAAGACTAAAACTTTGCACAAGGAGGAGTTGAATATGAGCAAAGCTGAAAGAACTATTCAGCAGAACATTGCAGATCAGGCTTCTGTAATGCAAAAACGGAAAAGTGAAAAACTGAAGCAGGAGCATAAAGGGCAGCCTAGGACTGCTTCTCCTGGGGCTGTTCGTGAGGGGCCATCGTCTGCACCTGCTACACCAACAAAAACCCCTTATTCTCCAACATCCACAAAAGAAAAGAAAATTCGAATAACCACCAATGATGGGAGGCAGTCAATGCTTACCCTGAAGTGCACCACCACCTTCTTGGAGCTACAGGAAGGCATAGCAAGAGAATTTAATATTCCTCCCTATTTGCAATGTATTCGCTACGGCTTCCCTCCAAAAGAGCTTCTGCCTCCCAAAGAAGGCATGGAAAATGAGCCTGTTCCTTTGCAGCACGGTGACAGGATTGCAATAGAAATCCTGAAGGGTAAGGAGGAAGGCAGGCAGACGGCTTCAGTGCACTCTGCCCATGCTGGGAAGCATGAGGATGTTGCTGTGACCAGTAAAATCTCATCAAAGGATCTGCAAGAGCAGGTCGATAAGGAGATGTATTCGCTCTGTCTTCTGGCAACACTGATGGGTAAGGCTGACTTCATGTTATACTTTGAAATTGTGATTTTAAGTAGAAGATAACATTTCGCAAACTGTAGTTACATACATTTTCTTTTTTTTTCTTTAATGATGGGGAAGGTTAGCTCCTTTATTAGAAGAACATCTAACGTGCTGTCAGTGACTTTTAAAAATGCGTGTATGAGGTATATGAGATACTTGTTCTTTATTTAAGTCCTCTTTCAAAAATTGCTGTTTAGAAGTGGTTGCATTGCCTCTGCTTTCCTGTCTCTCCACTTTTTTTTCCTGTCTCTCATTAGGTAGACATCTGGCGTGTATATGTGAGAGCTACATGCTCTCTTTTTTTCTATATCTCCTTCAGGTTTCACTGGAAATAAATTCATAGCAGTGATGAGAAGGGGATGCTCAGTGTCTGCTCATTGGAAGTTTGAGGACCAAATTTTCACCTAAGTAGTAGGATGAAATCCTGGCATTTCTCTTCATAGCAAGCTGTGTTGGTTTAAGCAAATCAGTATGATGTTGTCCCCTTAGCTAATCTGCTAATTTTAAGTAAAGATTTGGTCTTTTTAAAGAGCTAGAAAAAGTATTATTTCAGAATGTAAGCAGAAGAGAAACCGAAACTTTAGGATCTGAATGCTCAAGGTGAACATAGGGTTCAAAAGCTATACTAGTTATAAATTATCGGTCATATAAATCTAACTGTTAATAATTCAAGACCAAAGGACTTTCCTCAGGTGCCTGTGGTTTTTATTTTCATTTTTGAACTCAGGGGACCTGGACCTTTGTTTGTGTACTTTCTTCATCAGGTTTCACAGTTCTTGCTGCTTCCTGGCAGGAAGTAAAACAGTAATTATCATACATTCAGCTCTATGAACCATGTTTGAGGTTGGGTTCTTTTTGTGGGAGCCTTCTCTTGCTGGAGGGATTTGGTGTGGCTGAAGCATGTGATGTTTCAGAAACGAAACAATTACGTAATCACAGAGTGGTATGTCAGAAGTTCATCAGGCAGAACTTTGATTCTTTTCCAAGGTTGACTGTGTGCTTCTGTGTCTCTTGCAAGATAAGGTGCTGAATCACTACTCACCTCATCACACTGACTTTTACACCCCAATTCCAAAGTGCAGGAAAAGGTTAGATTTAAAAGTTGTCTTCATTTTGAGATGAAGCTTGAAAGGGTGCTTTCTTGTCTACAGGAAATACTGCTGAAAGTATAGTTATTTGCTTTAAAAAACTTCACTGTGCTTTAAAAGTATATTGGTTACTTCAGCATTAAGGTGTGCCATTATTTTACAGATACTTATCCATAAACTGTGAGCTGATCTTGTATGCAAGAATCGGTTTTTGTCTTTGCTTCTCACTGCTATTAGATTCTACTTTCAGAGCACAGGTTAGAATAGAATTTACCTCACCCTTTTCTAGCTGCATCCATTTTGCATTACTAATAGATGTAAAAGTGGCAGCAAGGGATAAACCAACCAGTTATAAAACCTTATGCAGCTACTGAATAAGATGCTATTATTATATCATCACTTTTCTCACTGGGTCTTCATTTTCCTTTAAAAATACCTGTGGAAAAAATGTAGTTACTTGACTTTACAGTTACGATTTTTCAGCAGGTTAACAAACTCAGAGAAACTGCCTAAGTCCTTGCAGTTTCTTAAGAGTCTTGGGGTGGCAGTTCCTTAAGGTGATATATTCAACCCTTTTGGGACCAGAAGCATTAGTGTCTCCCAATGGCATTTCTGTACTGCTAAAAACTGTGCTGCAAAGTTCTCAGAGTCAGCTTTGTAACTTTGGTCTGCTAAAAACATTCATGTAATACAGTCATACTAGAATGTGTAGAGGGGAGATGCTGTTGAAATAGCTCGCTGGGCCAGACATAATTTTCTTTTCCCCAATGCCCATAGTGAAAGCTTGTCTTCAAACATCCATAACTATTCATTCTGGATGCTTAAAAGCTTTTCTTTCATACAGAGACTCCTATAGGCTGAAACACTTCTTTTGTATTTCAGTTACTAAGATTTTTCTAGTCTCAGCAGTTAACTTACTAGAATTTTAGATCACGTTCTTCAATTTTTTTCTGTATATAATTTAAAAATAAGCCTTGGGAAATTAGATACTGTGATTTCTCAACTGCTTAACATATTATGCATGATTGTTTTGTAAATCTCTCTTTTTTTTGGCTCAGGATAAGAATTCTATAGGGAAAAGACTAAAGGAATTGTGATTTTACATTAACATATTTAAAGTGTTATATTTTAAAAGAGATTTAATTACGTCCATGCAGAGGCACTCTGGATACACGTAAGCCAAGTATGATGAGTCTGCTTTGATCAGTTTGTTTTTCACCGATGAATTCATCAGTGCACAAAAATCAAACCAGGCAGATTTAAATTAAATGTATTAATTGATACCAGGATTTTCTTGGAAATGAGCAGCTTGTTCTTAAGCCAGCTTGTTTTTAAAACCTATGTTTGCCAGATGAGTTTTTGATTTGTTTTGCACTTCTGTGTGTTCTCTCTGCTATATGAAGTGGCAGTCTTGGGCTTACTGCAGGTGCAGATTAACCTACACCAGCAAACAACATGTATTTGTGGGTAGGATAGGTTTGATTTGTTGTCATGCCTTAGTGTTGTGGAGTTGGGGTCTGGTCTGAGGACATGTGTACTGAAGTAGGAACAGTACAGAGAGCATAAGCTCTTTGATAAATGCAGTGTCTTGAGGGAGTTTTTAATCTAACTAAATGATCATCCAAATTAACTTGTGACTATAAACATCTCACTGCCATGGCAAATAAAACCAAAACAAATGATAAAACCCAAATAACAACAAAAATGTGCAAAACTCAAATGTAGTTTAGTGGAGTCACATATACTAGTTTCTTTGATCTGGGCAAGTCCAGTTGTAATTGTGGGGTTTTTTGGTCTTCCAATGGGAGATCTCTATCAAAACAACATCATTAGTTTGTATTTCTTTCAGTGGCTGATGCTTTTGTTTTGTGAGCCCTGCAACCCATGCTTTCCTGCATGTAGTTCTCGTTAGTGTTGCATAAAAGGCTGTCTAAACAGTGGTGCTTCCCTTGTGCAAAGGTTGAAAAATCTTGATCACATCAAATAGGGAATCCTTCCTTGGAAAATGTCACTAATGCTGAAAATTGGGCTTCTTGTAAAAGCCTCCTGGTTGTCTTGTGGAAGGAAAGGGGGCTGTTCCAATAATAATGGATTGCTCAGTGCAGCAGTAAGGGAGTCCTTAGTATGGAGTCAGCCACTGTTTGGCTGCTGGCTGCGGCCTCTTTGGGCTTGGGTGGACTGGCAGCTGTATTCTGTTACTTATCAGTGTAGTGGTTATTTTCATTCCTGTGGGCAGTGTTTAAACCATCAGGAAGACTTGGAAGAGCAGTGATGCTCTGGAGCCATTGTGTATAGGGATGTGCATTTCAAATTGTACATCGGAATAAAGATGCAGGTAGCAGTGACCCAAGAGCTTCTCCTTCAGTAGATCGTGGAAAATAAGAATAGTTGGTTTATTACCTGGATGTTCTTGCTAGGAAGTGAAGGCCAAATTCGTGACGTTGACGTGCAAATGAATGCAGTGAGCCTGAGCATATATGGTGTGAGGGAATGCATTCAAAATTAATCAGATTATGTAGGTCTCCTGTCTTTAAAATGTCTAAAGACAGAATATGATGAATGTGCACCGTACCTTTGTACAGAGAATGGGGACCTGAATAATGCCTGAAGAGGGGAGGTGAGCAACAGAATCATGGTGGGGGAAACAGATGAGCAGGGAAGCATAGGGAGTCCCATGCCTCCCAGGGAATGGAAGCAAAAGCTGGAGAGTGGCTTGAAGGATTTCAAAGTGTAATGTAGCATATAATGCTGCTGTCACAAGGGAAACATTTTCTCACCTGAGGCAGGTGGGACAGGAGAATAGCCACAGTTACCTTGTGGTATATACAGTAAAGAAATACAAGGAGTAATTTAGATGTGCCATATATTCAGTATGTGAAAGCTATTAAAAGTAGCTTTTTATTTTTGCTTTGCTTATAACAGCAAGCAAAGAAATATTACTGGCTAATATTTTGCAGCCTCATACATTCCAGCTTTCTCTATTCTAAGTAGTTGGTACATCCAGTTAACTTCAGTTGAAGATTTACATTCTCCAATCTTAATAGAAATTTGAGAGATGTGGTTATTGAGATTTTGTTGCCTAAACAAGGGGACAAGTTCTATTTTAGGTATCTCAATATGTTCCCTGAAAGTTTGATGTAAAGTGGGAAAAGCAATTTTTTTTCTGAAAACATGTGTGCAGAGTAGTTGCTTCTACATGAGGAGAATGGAATTTATCAGTACCTTCTGTTTGCACTACTTTGACAGCTGTGTCACATGTCACTTCTCTGAAGCAGGTAAGTGGTTAGCAAAATAAGGAAATGGGAAGAGGCAAAAATGCAGGTCTGAATTGATTGAGCAGCTGCTGTTAGGTCACTGATACTCTGTCATTGTAACCCAATTTTTCTGTTCTTTATATTCCTTTCCTTGCATTGTCCAGGTTTGTTGGTTTTTTCTTTCAGCATCATTTAAAGTTGTGCCGTTCCAATGCCGTTTCTGGCATCTTTGACAAATGCCAGTTACACAGGACTGCTGGACCCTCATCGTTGGTATTTTGTTTCTAACTCTCTAGAAAAGCAAGGTGCAGACACAGCTTCTGTGCAGCTGCATGTGTGGATGTTTATGTCTCAGCTGCAGTATAAAGCCTGCTCTATGGCAGCTGTGAAATTCATCTTTGAAAAAATGGAGGGATACAGAATTAAGGTTTTAATGAGCAAGGGTATGTGCTTAAATTTTGGAAGTGTGTTCTTGATTTCCTAGTTTAATGTTGAAAGCATGGGTAGGAAGGGAAAGGAAACTGATGTTTAGGGCCTGGCAAAGAACCAAGCAGCTTGGATCAAATCAAATTTAGGAACCTTTGCACTGGAACATGTAGTATATTTGACTGCAGACAGTGGAAGGTTTTTCTGCAAGTTTCTCAGTGTCTGTGCCTCCTGTTCTGTGAATTTCAATAAAAATTCAAATTCTTAATTGCATAGAAGAAAATGAGGACTCAGCTTTTGATTCAAGGAGTTACATTTTCAGCTGTTAATATAATTATTAAAGTACAAGTGTTTAATGATCGTGTTTCATTTTTACAGGAGAAGATGTTTGGTCTTATGCAAAGGGGCTTCCTCAGTTGTTTCAGCAGGGTGGAGTATTCTACAGCATAATGAAGAAAACAACAGGTATTTTGTGGGTTTTTTTGTCCCTTCCTTCCTCTGTTTTCAAATCCTGAAAACTGTAAATTGGTATTGAGTCACTTGTAAACATAAATATATTTTTAATTTATTAGTCTGGTACATTTTTGTTCTTATAATATTGTAGAACTCCTTATGGTCCCTCAGACAGCTAAGACTAGGCAATCTGCCTAAGCTTACTTCATTGAATTTAAACCTCTTATTTCCTGAAATTTTTGCTTCCTGAATTCTACAACTAACTTTTTTTAATGACAAAATGACCAAAGTAAGTCAACTGGGGTTTTTTTTTAAACTTTTTTCCCTGTAAGGATCAAACAAAGAGAAAATAATAGCACCTGTTGCTGTTACATTTTAAAACACTTACTGGATAAGAAGTTTATCTTTTTAGTGTGCTTCTTAGTAGATATTTTACACGGGGTGCTGCAAGTTTTAAATTTAAATGGTTGGTTAAATTTTTCTTTCGTATTCCTACAGTTGTTGTTCAAAAGCAAAGCTATCTGTCCCCTTCTTGCCTTGATGAATGTCACATCTTGGGCTCTTTGCAGAATAACCAAGCAAGTAATTAGAGTATATTTGATTTTTAGGTGGTTTTACAAATACTACCTACAAAGAATAGCATCTGTTTCTTTAGAGAAAAACGTACTAATCAATTATCTTCTCTCCTTTAAAGTTTATTTTTGTATTGAAATCTTTACATTCATACTTCAGCTCTTGTGGTTTCGTGTTATAATGATTCCTTTGCTTCTTTCTTACTGTTTGATTTATTCTTTGACAGTTCCTTCAACCTTAACTTTATCTTACTTATTTCTGGAAACAGATACTTTACTGTGTAATTTCTGTTCTTATTGCAGTATTTAAAATGTGTGGTATATTCAATGCCCACTACGTCTCACTGAATTATTAGCCTGGGTAATAGAATTAGTGTGCAAATGATTATAGGAGATCTGTTTCCTTTTAGTTTTCTTTCTTTTACAATGCTTGTACAGACTGGTGTAATGTTTGTAGCCAGTGAATTAGCTTATACAGTGCCCACTGGAAAGGGCATTTTTGATCAATTAATGACTAGCCAGAGTTGAGAACTTGAAATGAATCTATAGGATTTTAACCCAGCTGGTCATTAACTTGCAGAAAATGTCTGACTTAAAAGTAGTTTTTGCCAAATGACAATGTCAGAAATAGGGGTGTGGGAAATGATAGTCTGTATTTTGACCATTATTGCTTTTCTACGTATGCAGATGTTTTACAGTGTGCAACAATCTTTCCACTTAAAGAAGCTCTCTACCTATTTGTAGTATTTTAGTTAATGTAATAATGCAGCTGTTGTACTGGACCTTTGCAACAAAGCTTTCTATCAAGTGTAGGTACTGTTAATCAATTGACGTTTGATTTAATAGATATTGTTTAAGATCTTCCTTTGAGATTCCAGAATTGCCATTTCAGAGGCAGTTTTGGTCTATCACAGGAATTGTTACAGCTCCCTCTTTTGCAAATGAAGGTTGAGCTGGTAAATTATGTACTTAAAATATGTTGTTCAGACTAAGGTAGGTGTTTGAGGTAAATTGTGTTCTGTATTTTGGCTGTTATTGGCTCCCATGAATATGTAAAGAAGGAGCTACGTGTCTGAAGCTCTCAAAATAAAATCTTATTGGTAGATTCTCTGCAATTGTGCAAGTGTGAATCAGAAGCTGTGGAGGATAAGTGAGGTTGGTCAGTTGGTTCATCAGTATGAAACCAGTTTAATAACATTTCAAATTATTGAATGACCTTTTTCACTGATGCCCAGAATACTCGTTTTGAGTGCATTGTATTTGATAACACACGAACAGAATGTATTTGTTGTGTTTCTTCCCTTCTGAATAATTTCTGGTGGTTTTATTCAAGAATTTTAAGAATATGAGGAAAATCCCAATAATTTACATATTCCTGGCACGTTTTAAACAGTGTTGTTTTTATTGAAGCTCTCCTTGCATAGCTGATGGAACTAAAGTAAAGAGCATGGTTGCAGCCAAGTTTTCATCTGCAGATAGCTTTTAACTCACAGGAAGCCATCATCACTGAAGTGATACCTTACTGCTTTTACCACAGCCTGTATGGCACAGAGTTGAAAGAGTTGTTTGGTGTTTTATGATGATAAGCTGTTAAAAACAAATGTTGTCCATTTTTGACACACAGAAGCTTCAGAACTTAAAATTATTTAGAGAACCTTCTGTTTTAACAGATTGGTCAAATTTTAAGTAGGACAATGAAACGAACAGCAGATCAAAAATACTATGCCTTATGTTTGTTTTGTAAAGGTTAATAGTTATAATCTCCAGGACTACTGAACGTAGTAAGCTTGAAACACTTTTGTTTATCTAGCAACACTTCCTCTGAGAAAGAAGACGAAATAGCAAATTTGAAATTCCTCAGGCTTAGCAACTGTTACACACCCTGAAATCCTATACAGTTCCAACTAGTGTAGAAGTGGTCTTAAATAGTACTTCCCCAGACAGTGTTTTGAAATGTGCTCCTTGGCAGTTTTCTGGTTTGATTTTTGGTTGGTTGGTTTTGTCTAGTTTGGGGTGGGCTGGTGGTAGTGATGGGGTTTGGCTTGCTTTGTGTTACTGCAGGCTTATCCTATTTCTTTAACTTCTGTTACGTTACAACTGCAGGTCGCAGTGACGTGGTTATTTTATCTAGTAATCCTGCAGCATTGTCTCCTCGTTAGAGTCATCACTGAAGGCAGCAGCAGCATCTTAGCAGTATACTGTGTTGCTATCATGTGGTATAAAAGCCTAATTTTTTTCTCTCGCTGTAGTAACTTTCAGTGTTTGTTTTTACATACTTGGTGTGGTAAATTTAAATACAATTTTAAATACAATAATTACTGTGTGTTCAGAGCATGCCTTAAAATATGCTAACACTTTGAATAACATTTTCTATCTTTATAGGTTTGGCTGATGGCAAGCACTGCACTTTTCCACATCTGCCTGGCAAAAACTTTGTGTACAATGCAGCAGAGGACAGATTAGAGCTGTGTGTGGATGCTGCTGGGCACTTTCCGATCGGTCCTGATGTTGAAGAGCTGGTTAAAGAGGCCTTAAGTCAAGTGCGAGCTGAAGCTACTTCAAGAAGCAGGGAAGCAAGTCCTTCACACGGAATGCTGAAGCTGGGTAGTGGTGGCGTAGTGAAAAAGAAATCTGAACAACTACATAACATAACTGCATTTCAAGGAAAGGGCCATTCCCTAGGAACTGCATCTAGTAGTCAACAACATGATCAAAGAGCCAGGGAAACACCACTTTTAAGAAAGCATAGCACAGAAACAGACTTCAGTCCTTCTGCTAAAATTGAGCCTTCTGTATTCACAGCTGCTTCTGGTAACAGTGAGCTTATCCGAATTGCTCCAGGAGTTGTGACAATGAGAGACAGCAGGCAGCTTGACCCTACTTTGATTGAGGCACAGAGAAAAAAGTTGCAGGAAATGGTCTCTTCTATTCAGGCTTCAATGGATAGACATTTGCGGGATCAGAATACAGAGCAGTCAGCATCAGTTGATGTATCTCAAAGAAAAGTAGAGGCAGTGAGTTCAACTGCTAAAACTGGGAGCTTTCAGGCTGGCTTACCCGAATCGTTCTCTGCACCAGGTGGTACTGAACACTTGAATACCGAATCAGCTGATGGTAACATGGTGAATTCTGTGGGAACAACATTCCCTGCAAGGTCTAAAGCACAAAAGGGAAATTCTGTTGAGGAGCTTGAGGAGATGGATAGTCAAGATGCAGGAATCACTAATGCAACTGAGCCAATGGATCACTCTTGATAGGTTAAAATCTAATAAGGGTAGAAGAAATTACTGTTCAAATGTAATGTTTATTGGCTGGGCCACACAAAGTGAGTAGTTATTAAATCTTGTATGTATGTCAAAGATTATATCATCTTATTCAGTGCATGATAAGCGTGTGATTGGCAATAGCTTTCAATATTATCATACTGCTGCCCAGGCTGGCTCTGTTACCTGTAAATTAGTTATTAGGAAATGCACTGAGATGAATATCTGCTGTACATGTGGGTTCTTGAAAATTCTTTGTAACTTTTAATTCCTTAGAAGTCTTAAAATTTAAGCCCGTGCAAGGTTCTTACCATGCTAGTTTAAGGTTGCTGAAAAGGCTAGAACAGGCAAAACTAGAAACATGACAAACTTAATTCTGTCCCAGGTACTTAATTCCAGTAAAAACTGAACTATAAACATAAGTTATACATAAATTTCAAAAAGCAACTGAAACTAAACTTCTGCTAAATTTGATAATGTAGCATATACTGTACTTTTAATTACATTGTGCTGGCACTTCCTCTGATTTAACAACTTTTTCATTCATACAGCTGTATACACCTCTCAGAAATCTTGGAATGAGTGTAACTTTAGTAAACTCTAATTTCTCCATACTGTCAGTTTAAGGAAGTTAGTAAAAAGGCTACTTATCATACGTGAAGATAAAGTGAATGTGGTTGTGCATGGCTGTCTGAGCCAACACAAGCATTTTGGTGCTCTCTTGGTAAATGATAGCACGTCTGTGTTTCCTCCCAAATACTGAGCTAGTCAGGTGTTGTGCAACTTTTAAGACAATTACTAGAGAGAAGCTGGCAATTGCAAGAAACAACAAACGTTTGGTGGCAAATCCATTTCTTTTAAAAGACTTCGATTACTAGCATTGGTTAGAAATTATAAAAATTAAATAACAGCTGTCCTCTAAAGAGCAAATTAACAATTTATTGGAAGGAAATGACTCTCACATACATTATCCTAAAGTGTTTGGGGATAACTGAGCTTTTAGAAGCTCAGTGTTTACTCTGTGGGGAACAAGGAATACATGCTGCTTCAGTGTCCATAAAGACTACCCACCTCTCTCAGCCTCACTTCAATTTGTGATGCAGATTTCCCTGCATCAGTGATAATTATAACTGGTATCCACTTAAGTAGCGTGTTCATCAGACCTGTAGTGCTAGTTTATAAGAAGCAGCCATTGTGCTTGCTCCCTAAGGATGGAATGTGTTTCTGATACTGCACTTTGCTTCCTATCTTCATAGTCATATTTAAATGCACTATTGTTGCTTCCTCTCATGGTAAAATAACATTGAATGGATGAAAGATGTTAAATACAGCTTCAAATGACTTAAGAGCATTTAAATACTGAAGTCTGTGTTCGTGCACATGTGGGGTTTTACCAGTTCACAAATGTGGTTTGTGTTGTATATGTTTGTATTCAGAAAAGTCTCCTCACTTTTTACATTTCTAATCACTTAAACAGTTCTAAGCATGTTAAAATGTCCCATGAGGAAGGATTTATTTTTGTATGTAAAACTGAAATGAAGCAAGTCACTTAAAGAATAGTCCCTCTCTTTTGTCAAATTGAATTAAAATGCCTCTGTTGGTTAACTTTTTATGGAGATGGAATAAATATTATTTAGTACACTACTTAGAAGTAAAAAATAAGAAACACCTTTTCACAAATGACTGAAAAATGTTAAGATCTCAAATTGCTATCAGGTAAGTTAGCAATTTGAAAGCTTGGAATGTATGAAGTAGTTGGCTCACCAGAATTGACCTTGCTGATGCACTGATTAACTGGCAGGGCTTATTCAGTGAGAAACAGGATGCACATGCAGCAGCTGGAAGCCTGCCATGACTTCTGAAAGCATTTAGTCTCCCATGAATCAGTCTAGCTGGCTGAAGGCTATATCTGTAGAGAAAATGTTGAGCAGAGGCTTGTGCTTTGTTACAGTGTGAGGTTTAGAAAAGTAGCAGCACATGTTCCTGGGAAGGAGTTTAAATCAGGAGAGGTTGAGGGGGAGAAATCTTCTGGATCTCTTGCAGTTTAGACCAGGTAACCATCACTTAACTTTTTCTTTAGGAAAACAAGTCTTCCTTAGTTGAAAAAAATTATGGTCAGTGTATATGAGAGAATTTTACGTTTGAAATGAGTTGAAATATTTATTGCGCATCATCCTTAGTACAGGGAAAAAATGCTTACTTGTTTCATGCCTTTCTGGTAAGACTACAGAAGTTTGTGTGCCTTTTACTGTGTAAAGAGGAAGGCTTGGTTTGGTTTTGACACACTTCTCATTTCAGCAGTAATTTGACATTTTCCTTCTTAACTAAATAGAAATAGAAACAGATAATAGCTCTGTTTGACTCACTGTTAGTGTCATCTTGGGCCCACTAAAGACATGTAGATCAGAACCCTCCAGTTCCTTAAACAAGATGGTCTCAAAGGAATGGTAAAATGGTGTCAATCACAAGTTCACTGGTGTGAGTTCCTCTGGTGTAAAGCAGGATTGTTTATATTTCTTTGCAGTGGTTTTTTTTCATGTAACTTTCTCATGCATTTAATATCAGTGGTTTTGAGAAAGATGGCTTTTGATACTCTGAAGTGAAGCTAAACTTCATCTACATGCTGGTGAGATGTGTGACTGTACAGGAGAAGTGAAATAAAGAACACCAAAGTGCAAGTTGGAACAGATGTTTCATTTGGTTGTTAGCAGTGGATGCAAACGTCAGTTGATAGAAATCCGTGTGCCTGTCTTAGGAGCACCCATGTGCTTGTTAGATTTCCCTGTTAGGAAAATGGTGATGGGGTACGAGGGTAGGGAAGACATGGGCTCATGTGGATTTGAAGATGTGTCAGTAGGACTTCTCAAATGTCAAGAAGGGTGTCCTTTTCTCAAAAAATAAAAGCGACCAACCCAAATCCCCACTACTGAAATGCTTGTGGAAAGAGGCTGTGGTTCTAAATTCTTTTTGAGTACTCCTCTTGATTACTTTCTTGTCTAAAGGCCAGCCGCCTTCTACACTGTGTCTTTTGTCAAAGAAGACACATTATTAGAAAACCCTAAATTTTACTATGGCTTAGTATGTATAACCTAAAGGAAAGATGACTCCTGAAAATACAGGCCTTGTACAAAAATAAAAAGGGGATTGAACTAGACTGCTGATGAGGATACGGGAAACCTCAAGAGAACAGATTGGTTTTCCAGGAAAATGCAGACTTTTACTACTTCAAAAGGCTGGCTGCTTAGTAAGGTTGATTTTTTGATAGAGCCACTTCTCTATTTTTTTCCAAATGAAATCAAGGAAGTATATTTGAGATGTCTTCCCTGTTGTAGTCACAAAACAGCAATGGGTATTTTTGGCTTTGTGAGTCCCATGTCGTTTAGTAGTCTTCTGGCTACAAAATGTGAGCTAGACGTTGCCTCCAACAGAATGCTCCAGCAGCGTCCCTGAGGCACAGTGCCACAGGGCTGTGTGCTGACAGCCCTCTACAGTGGGCATATTTGCAAGACAAAAATACTAAATTTACAATCTTTCATAAACTAGAATCTGTTGTCACTGTCATAAAGTTAGCAGAGTTGCTTGCTACTTTTTTAGTGTGCTGAAAATGCCAGGTAGTAAAATTCATAGTATGCTTACAGTTGGGAGAGCGATCCTTGATCTGAACTGTATGGAAAATGAATGATTTAAGAAGATGCCACTGTTATCTCTACATTTGTTTGGCTCCCATTTTCAAAAATCAGAATCTATATGCTTTTGTAAAATAATAGTACGAATACAAAGTTGATCCTTTTGTTAACCACAACAGTGAGTGATTTCTTTGTTTTGCTTGTGGATATCAGTTTAGCTTCATGAAGAAGTTGCTTAAGATCTCTAGAATGCAGGATTCCCTCTGAGCCCTTATGCCTGTGGTTGAGCAATAAAAGTTTGAAACAAGAGTAGTATTTTCAGAATTATTTTATGTTTAATGAGGATTATTGCCAAGAAATGAAAGAGTGCACTTTTAGGAGGGAACGCTATTTAAAATGTATAAATAGGAATTTCAATAGTGTATATATTTAGGAAAAATCTTTTTAAAAAGTAAGTGCTTTACATGTTGAATTAAAAATAAATTAGCATAGAAGCTATACCATCTTCACAGTACTGGCTGTTATCCAGCAAGGTTTGGTTTGTTTTATTTGTGATTGCTGTACTAATTATATTTGATTTTTTTTATCTGTAATGTAACAATAGTGTATTATAACAGTATATAGTGTACTATACTACACTTCACTGTACAGTATTTGGAATTTTCTTTGATTGCTATATTAAAACTATAAGTTAAAAAATCTGTTTTGGTTTTATAAGGTGCAACTTTTATCTAGCCTTTCACACATCAGCTTGTGTACTTAACACTGATTAGGTTACAAAATGAGTTGAAAATATATTAACTTCTGCATATAAATTACAGTATACTTGTGTACATGAATACTCATACAGAAGCTGAAAACCTGGTACAACTCAGAAAAGTAAAATCTGATGTCATCCATTTTCCTTTAGTAATGGTACTATTTAAAAGGAACTTTTTGGAATGGAGAGTTCTTGAAGGAAAAGTAGATTTTTTTACCTTGTACCTGTTCTGAATATTTCTTTAAACACATAGGACCTTTAAATTTGAGAGATTTCTAAGCAATGTATGTTTTTTGTATATTTGAGACCAGAATCCAAGATCTGAATTTCTTTTCCAAAGTTATCACCAAGAGGATGTAGAAAAATGCTGACCAAGTTATATATGACATTTAAGATACCTTGCAATCTGTGATTTGAAACGTTGGTCAAAATGTATTCAAAGCAAAATTTTAATGCGTGCATGTAATATTCAAGTATGAATAGTATAATTTGGAAGAACTAGGCTTTTGAAAATTTGGCAATACTCAAAGATGAACATATTGACAGCTACTTAAATTATTTTTGTGCTTTTCCCACTAGCTGCATGTAGTACTTTGTTTCAAAAATTGGCTTAATAAAAACTTTTGAGCCTAAAAACAAGCCGTAAAACCCATCTGCAAAACCCTGTGTTAGTTCTTCCTGTATTTACTGAAAGGCTCTAATTCCAAGTGTGCTAGCATTAAGGCATTCTTCAAAAATGATGGGTGTAAATACATGGACTTAAATTTGATTGCATGTCTTATCATGAAGAATTGAAAATTATCCTTTGGAAGATTTGTATTTCAAAAGCTTGAATACTTAATGCTAAGCTATAAATTTGCTCATCTTTATTAATGCAGTGTTTATAATCGGAGCCAAACCCAGCACTGAACGTATGAAGCAACAAAGTGCTTTCAAAGTATTTTCACTTTACTTCTGCTATTAATTGTACAGCCTTAATATCCGTCTAAATTTTTATTTTAGGTTAGAGTTGTTTGGTTTAGGTTGTTTGTTGTTGGTTGTTTGGTTGGGTTTTTTTTCTCTTTTGTATGTCCATAGTAAATCTGTTGTAACATCCCTGCAAAATCCCAGCGTCCTTTCAAAACTAGACTTTACAAAATACAATCTTATCCCTAGGACCAGGGTGAGAGTGAACCGTGGCTATTGATTAGCATGTGTAGTGTGTTCTGAAAGGTGGTTTTTGGTATTACAAAGAGTCAATTCAAATACCTGTATTGACTGCAAAAGTGAATTGAAACTATGTCGCTTTGCTTGATGGGGAAGCTTTGATACATGTTGGCTTCTACTGATGTTTTGAGTATTTATTACTCAAAAATATATAAATAAAAGTAGGTGTTTGGATCCAGAGTAGGCTTGATGGCCAAGCTGACATTACAGAAACCCAGATGCCACAACTGGTCTGAAATGGATTGTTTGGTTTTGAATTACTTAAATTGATGTATGCTGGGTGATCCGGAACATTTTTTAATACCATCAAAGACATTAGGCTTCAGTGTAAGCATGACCTCTATTGCAGTAACTTGCAGGTGCTTTAAGAGGCTTCAGAAAGCACTATTCTGTGTTTTATTAATGAAAAATGTTGATTATGAGATAGCTGCACAGATTTTTATTTGGATTTTATCCACCTTTATTTTTGAAAGACTACCTAATTTTGTTTTCTGCTGGAAATAACACTTGTAGTAGCTTGTCTTGCTGGTAGCAAATCTAATTTCACTTCTAAAACGATTCAGTAGATCTGGGCTGTGTCTGTACTGTTTGGAAAATTGTATTCAATAAGTGAAGAATGAAAAGAAAGATGGCAGATGGAAGGAAGTTACCAGAAATTAGAAGGTGGTTTAGAAGGTGCTGTGGTTCTTATTACCCAACAATCTGTTGAGCCTGCCTGTGTGAAATGCAGTCATTTCTTACAAACCTTTAAGGCATGGTTCAGGCAACTTCTTTCACAACAAGAAAACTTGATTTTATAGGCTATTTTGTCAAGTCAATATATAAGCTTTTCTTTAAAATGAAACTTCTTTCACATTGTCACCTTGTTGTGTAAACATAGAGTAATACTTGCCAGATGCTACATCCTAATCCTAAATTCTCCTTTCCCACATGCATTTCTGCAGCTTCTGCAAATCCTCAGGAGGTCTCTTCTGATGTTGGGCTAGCTTTCCTGTTTACTTTTCATCTCTCACTTGGGCTTTTATTCTGAATCGTTTTTACTATGGATGTTTCTGTAGGCTTGTTGTTGTCTATACTGCTGCTCTTGGAGTCAGTAAGAGGCAACAAATGATCCAATTTCACAAAAATTAGACTGATGGAAATGAAATGTTGCAAACACAGAAACCTTGTATGGCACAGAAGAAGGGAGATTTCTAGAGAGAGCAGAGGATTTGTCAGCCTATTCAGGAGAGGCAAGATATGTAAGGATTTATCAATGTTTCCAGAAATGGACGTAGTAGTTCTGTAGGGCAACCATGTTTTGTGTTGTTTCACCTCCATGGTGTTCCATCTCCGTGGTTGAACTTTAGAAGCTGAAGTGTCTCACTGTAAATCTGGGGATTTCCCTGAGATCCACCTCTCCTTTCTCCTAGGACCAGAAACTGCCAAAAGCATACTTTCCAACCCAGCGGCTGAGACCTCACCAGCTGTTGCCCCATGATGGTGTAGGTTTTGTGGCAGCAAGAGAAGAGCCAAAACACACAGAAAAGGCAAGGGCTTAACTTAAAAGCATGGGGAACAAAATAACTCCTAATTATTTGTGTACTTAAATCTACTGAAGTGTTACTCAGTACATCCCCAAATCCTACATCTGAACATTTCATGTGTGAGAATACTACATTTTCCCCACTATGTCTTTCTTAAAATAAGGTATTTCTTGGCTTTCTGAGACAGATGCTGGAAATAGTAATTATTTTTGTGGACAGCATAAGGGATGCAGGAAACAAAGGTCAAGAGCACCTGCTTCTTTTTGCTTTCAGAATAAGAAAAGTCAAGGTATGGTACAGTGGAAGAAACTAAATGGCAACATTTATTTCTTTGCTCCCTCTATTTCTCCTAACCTTAACTACTTCTTTACTCTGCCACATTCACCAACATTTTTTTGTTTGTTTTCTTCCGTGCATTTGAAGTCAGCTGGGATAGCCCATTCCCTTCTTAGTTTTGAAATGTTGAACTGCCTCAGGTATCTATTAAGCCAGCAGCCCAAAAATTCCCAGATATCCATTGTCCACTGTGAAAGTCATCTTTATTTACTGTGTTGTATCTTTCCAACCCTAACTCTGAGATTCCATTTGGGAAACTCATAAACTTGAATCCTTTCACAAACTTGGTAAATATGTTTGCAACAACAAAGAACCTTTCATGGACACTCATTTCTGACTGCAGACATGGAGTCCGGATGGAGGTGTGCAGTCTTTTGTGTCTGCTCTCTCTTCTTCCCTCCTGCTGGAATTCTGCAAGGCATGGGAGCCACACTGCCCTGGAAAGAGAGGTAAATTATAGTTGCGCAAACAGCAGAGGCGAGCACCTTTTGGACTGCTTGTTGTGATACTGGCAGATTTGCCTCTGTGACTCCTGTTTTTGTATTCAGGAGCCTGTTAGGAGTCTTTTTGCTGGTTTGGAAAGTCAGGGATCAGAACACTATTGTTTTTATAAAGTAGTTTTCATTTTTGGGGTAGAAAATCAAGCCAGTGCTTTTTCTCTAGTACCAGGATGCTACTGAACTCTGGCTTCTTGCCTGAATCTAGCTTAGGCTGCTGCTGGAACACTGTTACTGCTGCCTGACCACTTGGTTGCTCAGTCTGGCTCGGACTGCTGTAGCCCCTTTCATTAGGATTAATTGTTTACTCTGAGGGTTGACAAAATCTAAGGATTAAGTTGACCTCTCCTGCCTTTGTAGTGATGACTTACTAGATGTAATTCCAAAACATCATGGGAAAATATATATTGTAACACCTGATTAATAGGTGACTTCCAAGTGTTCTCTTTGGTCTCCAAAACTGTATGTTTGTGAAAGAAGTAATTTTTTTTTAAAATTCCTCCATGATTTCGAAAATAAAGTGGCATTTGAGAAAGTAGTAAAGCTTGTTAACTGGCATTAATATTATAACTAATCTTGCAGTGATATTAATTATTGGGAGAGTTGATAGCAAGATGATAGGTAACGTCTGAATGTAAGTTCAGGAATTTTTTCCCCCTTTGATTGATCAAGGCTGTTCCATTTTTAGCCCCTAAAAAGTAATGTTTGCCTTGATAGTGCCTCATACAAATTAATGCCTGTGCCATTTAAAACTATAGGTGATGTGGTCGCCAAATGGAATTTCTCTCTTCAAAGGAATATTGTCAATCAGTGTAGCTGCCACTGTACTTGCATAGCAGATGAAGTGAGGCTTAGGACTTGGTTTCAAAGTGACAGCATCCATGTGAGCTGTGCACTGACACCACTTCCTTACACTCTGCACAAAAGGATCCTTGTGGATCCCGGTGTCAGTTTCTGGCAGGACTGCTTTATTGATTTTCTGAGCCTGGGAACTGCTGTTGTTTTTTTCAGTCCAAGGCTCAGTCCCAAGGCCACCTCAGAACTCTTTAAGTAGTTGTGCAGCCTCCTTGATAAGGTGATATAAACTGCTTTGGAAATGTGCAAGATGTTTTTTGTGCATAATTGTCATGGAGGTTAATGCATGAGCATAAATTCTAAGCCCATCCAGATATACTTGATAATTTTGGTATTTTTGTGATACGGTGGCCTTTTAGCATTACGTTTCCACCCTCCCTGCACTAGAGTGAATAATGTCAATACAGTAAAGCAAAATTCATGAAATCACAAAGTGCATGCAATTCTTCTGTGTCAGAACATAGGCTAATTGAGTTAGGCAGGGTAACATCACTTTTTCTCCTCTCCAAAAGGCTGTATAAATATGTTGAGTCAAAGTGCACAGAACTTGCTAGCTCTTCTGGGTGAAGTGGTTGTTCCTGTAAGACTTAAAATATTAGGAAAATATTGTGATAAGCATTTAGAGAGAATTCCAGGAAAATCAGGTGATTTTCAGCAGCCATGAATAGAATATTACCCTTCAGAAATTTTGATACCCAACAGTTGGAAAAAAAAAAAAAGGGAAAAAACCCAACACCCTAAATATGACTCTGAAGGAACACAGCAAGCTGAAATTGCTCTGAACTGCAGCTTCCCTGAACTGTGACATGACTCAAGTAAGAATGACAAGCTGGGATCTTCAGTACTGAGACATGGTGCAGATGCAGATAACAAGGTGCTGACATACAGAGAACTATTTAAATTTAAGAGTATCTGGTGAGTACCCTTGTGCTCTTCATCGTGTATTTCTCCAAACATGGGGAGGAAGCTCAACCCCCACAGGGATGATGCAAGCCAGAACACCTTGGATGCTGAATGAGTGGTGCTGTGATGTGTAATTCAGACCAAGTCAACCAGCTGAGCTGAAGACTTGATGGATGCATGTGGTTTGATTGACATACTTGGTGTTTCAGCCAGTGCTGAGCTCTGAAGATTACAGTCACTAGGAGAACTGGTGATAAAGCATTGAAGACTGCTAAAAGAAAAGTATTAGGTAAAAAAATGTAAGCTCACCTACACTCAGCTTTTTCTTTATTTTAGTAATCGTCAAGTGTTTCTTTTACTTTATAGACATGAATTCTATGAGACTGGCAGCAACTGGTTGGGAAACTGTTTACTGAGGAAATAAACCACTTGTTTTCCACAATCCAAAAAACTGATTCCTGAGTTTACCTTGTAGGAATCTTGCTAGATTCTTCTCTCAAAGCAAGAAGTCAGTTGTATGTCTTGTTGATTATTTGTGCTGAAAATCATCTTCACAAAGACCTAAGTTCCTCTGTTGTAAGGTTTCCAAACAACCTACAGGGAGATCATTTAAAACTGACTGATTATTCTTAACTTCATGTCAGTGGTGTTAAACCCTGTGCCTCCTGGGGAATATCCATATACTGTTTTATTGTCCAGATAAATGTTGAATTGGCTGCTTGAATTCACAATGAGATTCTGGTGCAAAGCAGAATCTAAGAATTACAATCTTCTGCATGTGACTTCAGAGTTTTTCCATCATTTCAGCTTTGTGGCAATAGGCAAAGGGATCATGACTGGTATTGTTTTATTCATCAAAGGATTCTTCAGGAAATAGATGAAACTCTCAATAAATTGGAGGAATAACAAAGAAGCCCAGTAATACATGTATGGGCTTAACATACGGCCTGATAGCGTGGTGCTTTAATACCACTGCAACTGGGCGACATTTTTCGAAGCATCAGCCTTGCACAGAAAGGGACCTGTTTCTGAGCAAGAGCAGAGTCTGCTGTTGGTTAGAGTCATGATGAATGCCTAATACAAGTTCTTCTGCTGCAGATTAGCATGAAACTAAGCAAGAAGGAATAAATAACAGGAAAAATGACAGGATCATCACTGCCTCTGCAAGAGCACTTTGCCTGTTGAATCCTCTGGGTTAGAGTGAGCGTCCTGTCTTTGGAAGTGGGATGCCCACTGCTGTTAGCACCTGTGCAACACCACAAAACCCAAGCAGGATCTGAATGCCAACAGCTGATTCTAATGATATTTGGTTTTGATTTCTCAGAAGACTCAACTAAACAGTCCTAAGGTATTAGGGAAGTGGCAAAATGTCACTGTGACCCAAGATTCATGAGCTAGGAGTGATTGTGACTTTTGCCTCATTCTGACATCCTGAACCCACAACAATGTCTTTGCACCTGGTCATGTTCTTCAGACATAGGCTGGAATCAAGCTCTCCTTTGTCACAAGGGAGTCTTGGAAAGGACAACAAAATGAACAGTTGGAAGAAATAACTTCAGGTCTCTGAAGAGAGTAGATCTCTGGCTTATTTTTGTGAAGTTACTAGAAGCTGAGAAGAGATAGAGAGGAGGGATGCATCTCCAAACTTTTTTTTTTGTCATGTAGGAGCACAAGAAACTCCAAGCACTAGGCCTTGTCACACAGAATAGTAACAGGATTAAAAAAGAAAAAGAAAAAGGTGAGGTGTGTAGTTGCTGATATACTACAAGGAGAATATTTACTGGATGTCATGACAAACTGCATCTTTAGGTTATTATTCTTTTTAACAAAGGATAATCAGTACTTATTAATTTAGCAGTTTGTCTCAGCTAATGCTTTCAGGATCTATTTCCTGCAAATTAGGAACACGTATTACTGTGGGAATATACAAGAAAGTATCTATTTAGACAACAATATTTTTTACTTCAGGCTCCTTTCACTTTGAATTAAATATAAATGAGTGCTAAAAGATGCCGTATGAAGCTGAAGCCACATTCTGTCTCAGGGTAGGTTTTATTACTTTTTGGTTATGGATTTGTAGTTCTCAAAGACTCCTGTCAGAGCTTTGATGTGGAGAAGCCTGCTGCGTTGTCATCTCTGGATGCTAAAAGCATATCACAGGCAAGACAGGTTGGTGCTGAACGCCTATTCGCAAGCAGCAGGCAAAGACTACAAAGAAAAACCTCAGCTTTTTTTTTTTTCCCTCCGTGAAAAATGCAGCGATGCGAATTGGCCCGTGTAACAGCAGGTTTGCGATGCGGGCGAGGTTGGTTTCGGTGGGTTTTCCCCCTCGGGCGCCGTGGGTGCGGTTCCCACGGCGGCGCTGCGCTCCCGCTGGGATGCACCCGCATCCGTGGAGGCATCCGTGGTGCTGCGGGTGCACGGGGACGGTGCGTGCGGCCGTGCGGGTGCGGCACCGACCCCACGCCGGCTGCCTTCATACACGTAACTCTGAGAATGCCGCCCCGGGGGACAACAAGCTCTCTGTGAGCCAGTGGCGTGCCCTGGCGGCCGAGAGGGTCAATCAGTGGTAGCCCGGGCTCATTAGCATCAGTGACAGCAGGTCGAGGGAGGTGGTCCTGCCCTTCTGCTCAGACCTGGAGCGCCTTGACGCTTCTGGGCTCCTCAGGACAAGAGAGGCATGGAGCTCCTGCAGCAGGCTCAGTGGAGGGCGGCAAAGATAATCAAGGGGCTGAGGCATCTCTTTAAATACAATTTATAGCATCTCATGTGCTGACAGGCCAAGGGGCAACGGCTTCAAACTGAAACAGAGCAGGTTTAGACAACATATTAGGAAAAGGTTCTTTACTGTGGGAGTGGTGAGGCACTGGCACAGGTTGCCCAGAGAAATTATGGATGTCCCATCCCTGAAAGTGGTCAAGGCCAGGCTGGATGGGACCCTGAGCAACCTGGTCTAGTGGAAAATGTCCCTGCCCATGGCAGAGGGTTGGAACTAGATGGTCTTTAAGGTCCCTGGTGCTGAAGGGGCACCAGGGGAGATGTAGGCTGGACAGTAGGAGGAATCATTTTGCAGAAAGAGTGGGTTAGGCATCGGAACGGGCTGCCCACGGAGGTGGTGGAGTCACCGTCCCTGGAGGTGTTCAAGGAAAGGCTGGATGTGGCACTCAGTGCCACGGTCTGGTGGACACGGTGATGTTCAGCCTTAGGCTGGACTCGATGATCTCAGAGGTCCTTTCCAACCTAAATGATCCTGGGGTTCTCTCTGGGGTGACCTTTTCTCTCTCGACAGTGCAGGGGCCGGAGCAGGTGCCCTGCAACGCAGCGATGGCCGGGTGTGCCGAGACCCGCGCTCCTCGCTCCTCCGGCGCCGCAGGGGGCGCGGGGGCAGCGGTGCTGCCGGGCCGGGGCCGGGGGCGGGGCCGGGGCCG